>CAXHKU010000359.1:0-15929 GCA_964017125.1 Flabesymbios commensalis
CCCATACATTCTGTTATTCATTATTTCGTTCATTCCTTCCTTCATTCATTCATTGATCAAGTCCTTTATCCATCAAATTATTTCTTCATTACTTCATTACTATCTATTAATTGATTCATTCGTTCACTGTGTGGTAAGGTATGCCAGTTTGCACTACATATGATTAGGTGGTGACGTGTAGTAGATAATGGGATATATGGCGAGGTGGTGACATGGTGACCTGTAGTGATGGTATGCTTCTGAGGGTTTTGAAGACGTGTTGACCTGTGAACCTGTAGTAGGTGGTAGTAGAGAATAAGATACATGGTGAGGTGGTGACATGGTGACATGTAGTATTGGTATGCTTCCGAAGGTTTTGACGACATGTTGACCTGTAGACCTGTAGTAGGTAGTAGAAGAGATAAGGATATATGGTGAGGTGGTGACATGGTGACCTGTAGTAATGGTATGTTTGTGAGGGTTTTGACGACGTGTAGACCTGTGGTAGGTAGTAGTAGAGAATGAGATACATGGTGAGGTGGTGACATGGTGACCTGTAGTACTGGTGTGCTTCTGAGGGGTTTGACGACGTGTTGACCTGTAGACCTCTAGTAGGTAGTAGTAGAGAATAAGATATATGGCGAGGTGGTGACATGGTGACCTGTGGTATTGGTATGATTCTGGGGGTTTTGACAACGTGTTGACCTGTAGACCTGTAGTAGGTAGTAGTAGATAATGCGATATATGGCGATGTGTGGACATGGTGACCTGTAGTAATGGATTGATTCTGAGGATTTTGACGACGTGTTGACCTGTAGACCTGTAGTAGGTAGTAGTAGAGAATAAGATATTAGCGAGGTGGTGACATGGTGACCTGTGGTATTGGTATGCTTCAAAGAGTTTTGACGACGTGTTGACCTGTAGACCTGTAGTAGGTAGTAGTAGAGAATGAGATATATGGCGAGGTGGGGACATGTTGATCTGTAGTAGAGTATGATTCTTAGGGCTTAGACGACGTGTTGACCTGTGGACCTGTAGTAGGGTTAAGTAGAGAATGATATATGGTGAGGTGGGGACATGGTGACCTGTAGTACTGGTATGGTTCTGAGGGTTTTGACGACGTGTTGACCTGTAGACCTGTGGTAGGTAGTAGTAGAGAATGAGAATATATGGCGAGGTGGGGATATGGTGACCTGTAGTAATGGTATGCTTCTGAGGGTTTTGACGACGTGTTGACCTGTAGACCTGTGCTAGGTAGTAGTAGAGAATGAGATATATGGCGAGGTGGGGACATGGTGACCTGTAGTAATGGTATGCTTCTGAGGGTTTTGACGACGTGTTTACCTGTAGACCTGTAGTAGGTAGTAGTAGAGAATGAGATATGGTGCGGTGGGGACATGGTGACCTGTAGTACTGGTATGATTCTGAGGGTTTTGACGACGTGTTTACCTGTAGACCTGTAGTAGGTAGTAGTAGAGAATGAGATATGGTGAGGTGGTGACATGGTGACCTGTAGTAATGGTATGATTCTGGGGGTTTTGACGACGTGTTTACCTGTAGACCTGTAGTAGGTAGTAGTAGAGAATGATATATGGCGAGGTGGTGACATGGTGACCTGTAGTACTGGTATAATTCTGAGGGTTTTGACGACGTGTTTACCTGTAGACCTGTAGTAGGTAGTAGTAGAAAATGAGATATGGTGAGGTGGGGACATGGTGACCTGTAGTAATGGTATGATTCTGGGGGTTTTGACGACGTGTTTACCTGTAGACCTGTAGTAGGTAGTAGTAGAGAATGATATATGGTGAGGTGGGGACATGGTGACCTGTAGTAATGGTATGATTCTGAGGGTTTTGACGACGTGTTTACCTGTAGACCTGTAGTAGGTAGTAGTAGAGAATGAGATATGGTGAGGTAGTGACATGGTGATCTGTAGTAATGGTATGATTCTGGGGGTTTTGACGACGTGTTTACCTGTAGACCTGTAGTAGGTAGTAGTAGAGAATTAGATATGGTGAGGTGGGGACATGGTGACCTGTAGTAAAGGATTGATTCTGAAAATTTTGACGACGTGTTGACCTGTAGACCTGTAGTAGGTAGTAGTAGAGAATAAGATATATGGCGAGGTGGTGACATGGTGACCTGTGGTATTGGTATGCTTCTGAGAGTTTTGACGACGTGTTGACCTGTAGACCTGTAGTAGGTAGTAGTAGAGAATGAGATATATGGCGAGGTGGGGACATGTTGATCTGTAGTAGAGTATGATTCTTAGGGCTTTGACGACGTGTTGACCTGTGGACCTGTAGTAGGGTTAAGTAGAGAATGAGATATGGTGAGGTGGGGACATGGTGACCTGTAGTACTGGTATGATTCTGAGGGTTTTGACGACGTGTTGACCTGTAGACCTGTAGTAGGTAGTAGTAGGGAATGAGATATATGGCGAGGTGGGGACATGGTGACCTGTAGTAATGGTATGCTTCTGAGGGTTTTGACGACGTGTGGACCCGTGGACCTGTGGTAGGTAGTAGTGGAGAATAAGATATATGGCGAGGTGGGGACATGTTGACCTATAGTAGAGTATGAATCTGAGGGTTTTGACGACGTGTTGACTGTGGTAGGTAGTAGTAGAGAATAAGCGATGTGGTGAGGTGGGGACATGGTGACCTGTGGGATTGGTATGATTCTGAGGGTTCTGGAGGTTTTGACGACGTGTTGACCTGTAGACCTGTAGTAGGTGGTGGTAGACAATAAGATATATGGCGAGGTGGTGACATGGTGACCTGTAGTTATGGTATGGCTCTTAGAGAGGGGGAGAGAGAGAGAGAGAGAGAGAGAGAGAGAGAGAGAGAGAGAGAGAGAGAGAGAGAGAGAGAGAGAGAGAGAGAGAGAGAGAGAGAGAGAGAGAGAGAGAGAGAGAGAGAGAGAGAGAGAGAGAGAAACAGAGAGATAGAGAGAGCGTGTGGGCGATAGTGTATGTTTGTGTGGGAGAGCGAGAGAGAGAGCGAGAGGAATGGCATTGTGAATGAACTATAGTACTGTGCTTCAGTTGGGGTTGTGCTTCAGTTCTGGAACCAGCTACCAATCCCCATTCGAGCAACTGAAAACCCTTACATTTTCGCTCATTAATAAAAAAACACTTTATGTCATTGGTAAAAACTGAAGAAGAAAACATCTTTATTTAGCCAGCTAATTCTCGTTCTAATGGTTGGTAGCTGCGTCCAGGTCTGCCTTAGTCAGCTCAGTCTTGGACTAGTCCCGTGGCTGAGGTAGGAGTAAAGTAATTAGTTATATTATTGTAATTTATCACTGGATATATATTCTAGTCTATAAATTATTTTTCGCTAATTTATATTATGATATGCTTATTCATGTTTTTATTGGGCATCATACCTTTTAATGTGATAGGCCTATGTGACGCCTTTAATATTTATTTAGGTTGGAAATATTTCCATCCTCACTCTTGCCGCTGCCATCTTGCCAACAGGGACCACTGTGGAAATAAGATTTTGTCACTAGACTTCTTTCAGTGTTTTTATCCCTGGTGGCAAGTATGGTGGCACCCTGTATTTATATATGGTGATGTGTACATGTACTTTTCACTGAATAAAGCTATCTATCTATCTATATCAACAAAACTGATCAAAATGAGCAGTTTTTGCCAAAACATAGCGTGCGGTTACAGAGAGAGAGCGGGGGTTGACCTGAGCGACATCTATGTGTGGAGGATGACTGACGTCGATCGTCATCACGTCGAATCTTGCAATACCGCCGGATCTTACGATGATGGCTAATTTTGACCTTTTGTTGCTCGTAATACCCTTATTGTGCTTTCTATCAAATTTTGCGGTACGGATTATTATTCAGGAAGGTATATATTATAAAATACTAAAGGAATTATAGGCCTACAGTACTGGATTGTCGATAGCACTTTATATAGGCCTATAACTAACTTCCTATTAAATTCAAGTTGTGGGCAAATGCCTGAATTTTGACTTCAATAATTATTGAACTGCACCGGTTCCGTAAAGTAGTATTTTAGCGGCCGTTAGAGACATGAAATATTAGTTCTTGGCCATAGTTGTGATGAACTAACTTGTGGTGAACTTACCGTGTGGCGAACTCACCTGTATTCGAGTGGATCTGTAGACATAGGCCTACTGGCAGGTGTGGACCAATAATGTTGTCTGCGTTGCCCTTAACAACGCGATTTCGCTGTGCGCATGCGCAGAATGATCACGCATGCGCACAACGGCCCATGTGGTCTCACTACCCCAAATGCCGCTCCCATTGAAATACATGTAAACTTCCTCAATTTCATGGGCCAATTTCACCTCTTTTCGACAATATCCATATATAGTGTCGCATATCATAACAAAACCTGATCTGTCCTTTTTCAAAAACAGGTCCCATATATGTTTGGTAGCCAGTCAGATTTTGAGCTACAGTCCATGACGTGTATAAATGTCAAAACAGCTCAAAATTAGCTCTAATTCTTACCCTCTGTTACAGACCAGACACACGTCCTTTTAACCCACTGTACCCCTGCTAGATTATCATGAAACAGTTATATCTGCATGACTGAAACAAAGCGTGCTTATTAAATATTCACAAAATTATAGCCTGTTTATATATTTTTTTTAATTCAAAAGAGGTTAGAACAGAAGCATTAAAAATATTTTGTGTTATGATTCCAATATTTGTGTTATGATTCCATTATTAGTAGACACCTGGTCGGATTTCGCCTTATTTAGGGTGGTGAGACCATATAGAAGAATATATGTTTTTTTTCTTTTGACCCAGAATGAAGCTTCAAGCTGATTTGAACAATATCGTTTTTAAATTAGATAGATCAATTGAAAACTGTTGCACTGGGATCACTTTGAAACATCATTGATGTTATGAAAATGAGCCATATTTTCGTGAAAGTCGCAATTTAGTGAATAATTGAATAAAGATGTTATTCCCGCCAATATATTGTCATTAAAAGTCGCTATGGTTAACTTGCAATTTGAAAAATGTTGTTGAAAAATGTCACTTATATTAGAGTAAACTGTTATCAGTATCACGAACTCTGAAATTCATATTATTTTATTTTTATTCATGTCCAAATGACAAGCAAACCAGCAATCAAGCATTTCATCCATGATTTATCCTGAAAACACGGCTTTCTCAGATCACTTTCACCCTTGGTTATCACATCTATTATTCAATTACACACTTTCTCAGCAAAATCGTGAAGCTTGGCTTATTACAGCGACTATAAAACATATTTAAATATATATTTGAAGCTGTAGATTTTAATCTAGCAAGTGGAATATGACAACAAAGCACTGCTAACTTCCTGCGTTTTTGACCCAACTTAGGCTGTCACTCTGCAGTTTGGGATGATCATACGTAAATAAAATTTGAATGTACACATGTTTAAACTCATTTGCATAAATCCAAGATGGACGCAGTTTTACCTTATTCGGTACCTTTTTTCATTTGTCGGCATATACTGAGCTTATTTTAACATGTTTGGCTCTAATTATGCTTTGTAGTTGCTAATGATTACACAAAAGGTTTAACATTTCGACAACAAACAATTTTGAAAAATGTTGAAAAAAGAAGGGGTGCAGTGGGTTCGGGGGCTCGCTCCCAAGATTTTTTTGGCCAATTTAGGAGACTTTTTAAAAAAAATTGGGGCAAAAGGGGTGGGCTGCTCTGGATCCGCGACTGAAACTAAGTATTTTGATACTCCTCGCCATCAATCGAAGATGGCCCCCGCTTTACTCTGTTTGATAGCATGAGTGACCCGATCTGGCAAAATGAGTCTTAAAGCACACTTTGAGAAACGATGTTGGGGCCATTGAAAGCTAAACTAACTTTTATTTGATGTATTTTCAATTTTTACATAAGTTTTTACCCTGACATGTAAATTCATTTTTAATAGCAATGCTGAGTCTACCCACCAAGAACCTGACACATATCGGCTGAACAATCGTGATGGATAACACTCAAATATACGTGGGCGCAAGCAGTTGTGTGAAAGGCTTGCTAACCTAATCTTAGGCCACTATGTTTAATTTCTCTGTTTTAGATCAGAGACGGGAAAAAACATTTAAGAAAAAAAAAACATTGAGCCCATTTTTTGAAAAGTTACTGAGGGCGACGAAATAAAAAAACAATGGACAAATTTATAGAAAATTTATTGAGGGCGACGAAATAAAAAAAACTTCTAAACTATTTAAAAAAAATGAGAGCGGCTAAAAAACAAGCAAAAACAAACATAGCTCGAAAAATATTTTTTATCTCCTGAAATAAATTTGTTTTTTTTCGAAATGTTTTTTATCTCCTGAAATTAACTGGGTTTTTTCGGGAATCCAATGCGCTAATACGCTGCCTAAATTTAATGTGTGGGGCATATCAAGCTTCTCCAACCAAGTTCTTTTGTGCCCTGGCATGCTCAGCTGGTGACCCGGATGCTATACTGAACACTCCTTCTTAAATAATGTTTCACACATAATACCTCTCTTATAGAAGTACTATAAACCATGTATACGCTCAGCCCTCCCAACATTCTAAACGAGAAGAGATGTAAATAGACCAATGCAAATTAATTAGGCATCAGGAGCCGTATATTATAATTAGTAGGCCTCTGATCACGGCCAATCGCACCTCAGCGTTTGAATGACAAATAACAACTTCAACCAATCACTCACACCACCAGAGGACCCGGAGCCAATGTTGTTCCAACATTGGCTCAAGGCCTTCCAGACCGCATGGCAGCGGCCGTTCAATCACAGGCGAGCTCCAACATTGCGCCGTGATAGGCAAATATCCAACAATGCTCAATAGGTCTTTGAATTTCCTTCAGCACTTAAAAAATATTTTGGTCGCGACTATTACATGTGATGCCATGCATCACCTATCGTACTTGTCACTTGTACAGTTATACTTAGAGTCTATAGCCTAGGCCTATAGATAGTAGGCCCTATGTTTGTTTGATTGGGGCTGCCATAGGGGGCCTAGACTAAACGCGCCGCCAAATTAACTTGTATCGTACGTTTTTCGCCGATTTCTCAGCCAATTCTCAACCGATTTTCATGAAATTTTGCAAGAACTATTTTCGAGTCACGCGGCGACTACCGTGAAATTTTCATTGGAAAATATTGTATAGCTAAAAACTTGAATGAAAATTCAGGGCTAAAAACAAACTTTAATTTAACCAGTTTAGGATCTAATAGGTTTAGGGACGTCATAATTTCAAATTTATTACATGTCAAATAGCTTAAGTTCTGGACTATATAATATTTGTTGATGAAAATGTCACAGTAGTCGCCACGTGACTCGTCAGCAGTCCTAAACCTTGCAAAATTGCATCAAAATCGGTGAGAATTGACTGATAAATCGGCCAAAAACATGCGATACAAGTTATTCTGACGGCGGGTGTAGGCTATATAGTCAGGCAGAACCATAAGATGACCTTACAATATCGAATTACAATCATTTTTTTACATTTTTCAGTTGAATATGAGCCATAGATCAAGAATCAGCTGGCGTTCCATGTTCAACCTTTGTGAGTTTTTCAAAATCCAAGATGGCCGCCAAAATGGCTATTTAAACATAATACAAGCTCTAACTTCTTAACAAATTGACTTAGAGACACGATTTTGCTGTCTATGTCCAGGTTTTTGGGGTCGGGAAACCCGATTTTGATGTTATCCTAGAGATCAAAGTCGGATCTAGTGTAAAAATTCAAAATGGCCGGCAAATTGGTGATTAAACATCCGAATAACGCTATAACATCTGAAATGTCAGAATCACTATTTTTAGCGATGTTTACGTCTGATAATATAATTACAGTTCTGAATAATAATATGCTCTCTTTTATGTGTTTTGACTGATTAATTCCTGAAGAACGTGGTGAGAATGCTTCTTTAAAGACATAGTTCCTACTTTTCAGACGAGAACAAACCTTTAGGTAACTACGTAAGGATTGCAATTTATTCGTTCCATTAGTGAGACAAGTGGTGACATACTTTATGATCAATTTGGATAAAAAATTGTGCATCAAACTATATGAATTCTAAAAAAACTTGCTGTCTGTCAAACGTGGCAATGAAGAGTTAGCTTATACTACACCTACAGGCTAAGAGGGACAATTTGGACTTCAGAAAGCACTGTTTCTTTTGTACAAATGTTACTGCATGTATTCCACCAAATGACTACGATCTAAAAGGTTCCAAAGCAACGATACGAGCCATTCAAAGTATAAAAGTAACTACTGGAAGATAAATGTCATCAACGCAAGGATGAGTTGAGAGTGGCGAGACGCAGCGGATGCCAGATACCATCGATCTTGCTGCAGCAAGTTCACACTTAGAATGAAAATGAACTTATTTCCGGGGCCAAATATAATGTTCAGGCTTTTCTTGAGGCATGAATGGTCGCAGTAGATTTTTGACATTGATGCTATCTATGTAGACTATTAAGGTGGATTATCTTTCTCTAGACGAACATTATTTTAAAAAGTTATTTCGCGATGACGTAATTGCATTGGATTCGTCTGGTATTGCTTCAATGCTTCTGTTCACACGTGACCCCCAGGTTTCATGTTAAAGCTAGTGGGGGCGGAGAAGAAATATGACAGGGTCAGAAATGCCATGCCCCATCCAATCCCTCGTGAAAGCAACTTGAACAACATGAAGGGTCAAGACATCCGCCTACGCCACCAGAATGTGCTCTTCGTCAGATATACAGACTATATAGACCTCCTCTGTAAGAAAATGACTTTGAATTTTTAAAGAAAGGTATCACCACACCATCTTGACCTGAATATAATGGTTATATGACAAAAGTACGCGGAGGAGGTGTATCTCGTGAACCAGGAACTAAAAGGCGGTACCTGCCTCTCATATTTAAAACCGCAAACCAAGTGTTTCAGTAGGCCTACCATGCTGATGGCTATGTCTAAAGGCTTTGACCATATATTTTAATGCTGGTGAGATCTTATGGTCAGATAACATTTCTATTTACAGCCGATATGCAGCTGTACAAATAGACGTGAGCATAATATTAAATAATAATCCAAATAGGTTTAAATATGTAGTTCCTAATAGGCCTACCCATCATTGGAGAAATCATTAAAATGTACGCATGATCAATAATACACTTCTGTGAAGGAATAAACGTCCTGGTATGCTATATTAGCTTTATAAGTAGGCTACACTTAGTGGACCTCTGGGTCTCCATGTTTTGATGAGTTGATCTGCAACAACACATGAGGAGACATACATCATTGTGGTCTAGCAAGCCACCATTGTGACACAGGCAGGGAGAACAGGGGTACAGATCATGAAGGCACAATTAGTGTGCGTGTATGCAAGGTTTGTCATATTGCACATATATGATCTCTAAGGTACCTAGTTGTGCCTTTTCAGGCGCTCAAGATACATGAGATAGCTACACCATTACTATAAAAAATGTGAGGTTTCAGGAGAGGATGCACCCTGAATTTTCGATCAAATTCAAAATGGCCGACAATCGGCCACTATTTACCTCAATAGACCTGATATGGGTAACCCGTGCTAGATAGCTAGACCATTACTATAAAACAAAATGTGAGGCTTCAGGGTAAGAAACATCCTGAAAAATTCCAACCTAATTAATCAAATTCATAGTGGCCGACTATCGGTCATTATTATGCCTATAAAACCAAATGTGAGGTTTCAGGGGACGATGCAACCAGAACAAAATCGACTTGATCAAATTCAAAATTGCCATTATTTACTTTCATATGCCCTATATTTTGGAAACCGTGCTAGATGCCTAGACCATCACTGTGAAACAAAATCTGAGGTTTCAGGGGAGGATGCACCCTGAAAAAATCGACTTGCTCAAATTCAAAATGGCTGCCTATCGGCCATTATTTACTTCCATATACCCTATATTTGGTAAACCGTGCTCGATGGCCAGACCATAACTATTAAACAAATTCTGAGGTTTCAGGGGAGGATACACCCTGAAAAAATCGACTTGATCAAAGTCAAAATAGCTAGACCATTGCAATAAAATAAAATGTGAGGTTCCAGAGGAGGATGCAACCTGAAAAAAATCGACTTTATCAAATTCAAAATGGTCGCCACTCTGCCATTATTCACTTTCATGTGTCCGTTACATTGTAAACCGTGCTATATGGCCAGGCCAGTACAATAAAATAATATATGAAGTTTCAGGGGAGAATGCACCCTGAGAAATTTAAAGATGCTAGATAGCCAGACCACTAGGCCTACTGTGAAGCTCAATCTGAGGTTTCAGGAAGGGATATGCCATGAACAAATTCAACCTGATCTAATTCAAAATGGACGACTTTCGATCATTATTGATACTAATATGCATAATACTGGCAAAGCGTGGTAGTTAACTAGACAATTAGTCTAAAACAAGTAGTGGTGATTCTAGACTGAGCTATTGCTTCCACCAGGAAGGTTAGGTTTTTGGTCGAGTTGGTTTGTTGTCTGTCTGCCTGTCCGTCTGATTCCTTAAAAAGTAACAAATGTATTTGCATGCAAGTTTTACCAGAGGTCTGTCTCGTGCTAAGGAACAAACTGTTAGATTTTGGAGATGACCCGGATTATGATCCAGATCCGGATTATGATCTGGATCTCATCCAGATCTCCCAGATTTTCATGATTTTTTTATCAGAAGTGTGTCTCTGGCCAAGGACCAATCCATTAAATTGTGGTTATGATCCGGATTACGATCGGGATCCGGATTAAGATTATTAATTTTGATGGGAGGTTTGCAGTCTCTGACTGACTATATAGCTGTATTGTCTGACTGTATAGATTTTACTCTTAAAATAATAGCCTCCTAGACAGTGCTGAACATCTATTCACCAGGTGTCCTTGCAGATAGATTCGGTGTGGACGGTGTAGTTCTTCAGACAATGTCTCAATTACAAAGGCCACTGACAATAAATTTCTCAACACGAAGTCCGGGAAAAGTAACAGAGTTAGATGTCATTCAAGCAGTGAAAGAACAAACACAGCTGTCCAATGTAAGAGCAGTGCAATTAACACATGATGAATGTAGACTAACATTAGTCAACGAAGCTGCCCGAGATGAGCTACAGCGCACTGGCCTCAAGATCAAGAATAGAGAAATTATTCAGACTTGGAAATAACAAAAGTGACCATAAAAAATGCCCCAGTGGAACTGTCGGATGCTGCTATCGTAAATGTTCTCTCAAACTACGGACAGGTCGTGCAGAACAGCATCCGCTATGGAAAAATAAAGGAGACAAACATTCTAAATGGTACAAGGATATCTATCCCTCACACAGGTGAAAGATGTGGTGCCGACTGACCATACAATAGACGAATTTACGATCAGAATCTACTGTGATAATGGTAAAACTAGGTGCAAATATTGTGAGATGACAGACCACCCTTACTTTAGATGCCCTGGTAGATCTGCAGATAAAGTGGTCAAGACAGGCAGATGCTTCAAATGCCACGATAAGGGACATACAATTAATGAGTGCTCTAATCCATGGAGATGTGATTACTGTGCTCAGTCAGGTCACAGAAAATTTCAATGTGAGGATAGAAAAGAAATAGAGAACGTTTTGGCATTTACTATCATGACATAAACGAGGGGAGATTGGCCAACGAATCGGAGGTACACGAAACTGAGAATAAAAAAGACGAAGCCAGCAATGAACAACATGCAACAGATAAGCAGAAGGAAGCCAGCCAGCCTGAAGGACAATCAGAAGCAGTAGCAGGCCCATCACATAAAGCGACAATTCAAAAAGATGAACAGACTGCAGGAACATCAAGTATAAGTGTCCACAAGGGTATCACTCCAATCCATACTCTGGTATTAGGTGACTCACTAATGAACAATGTGGATCCTCCTGACGGAGTTTATATATCGAATAAATCAGGAGGAAAACTGAAAGACGCAGTAGAATTGGTGAGAAATGCAGAAGAAGATACAGGCCGAATTCTACAACTTGACTATGTGGTTGTACAGTTGGGTATCAACGACGTCACAATGAATGCAGGAAATGTGTCAGAGGTGATCGTGGACTACACCGAGACAATCGAGGATTTGCAAGCATACTTTCCAGAAGCTCGCTTGGCAATATGTTCAATTCCACCTCGCAAAGGAGACAGCCCAAAACAGGCTCAAGCTAATCAGGATGCAAAAGCAATAAATGATTACCTATAGACGCACAGATACACTGTTATATGTAGACACGTGGTTTATGCTCTGGAACAATAGCAGCAAACATGCCATAAAAAGATATTTCAATTCAAACGACGTATCTGGTATACACTTGAATAGAGAAGGAAAGGAGTCAGTGATGAAAGTCATCATAAAAATCACTCAGCCAGTATCTGGTAAACGGAAGAAGCTCTCAAGCTTAAAAAGTCATCATAACGCCAGGACGTCTAAGGAGCCCCGCATTGGAGACAGCCCGACCAATGGCTGCTAGGACAGTAGCCAGGCTGGAAAACAGATGTATGACATTAACAAACCTGATTACATCCCCTCTCAGCCTCATACATCCACATTGTATAAAAACGTTTCCTTGAATACTGAAAGCTGCGAATCATTAGATAGAAGCTTAGAGATTTGTCAAATATCGTTAGAAAATATAAACATATTAACTTTGAATGTATGTGGACTGAAATCTAAAATGAAATCACCAGATTTTGAGTGTTATATATCTAAGTATGATTTAATTTTTCTAATGGAAACTAAATTAGATGATTTGGACCAAATATTTATAGATGGCTTTACATTATTAACAAATAATCGAAAATATAAGAAAAGACCGTCCGGAGGTGTGGCTGTGATTGTTAAAAACACGATTGTAAAATATGTGGAGCAACTACCTTTTTCATTTCAAGACACAATATGGGTAAAAATTAAAAAATTGTTTGAAAAACCAATAGTAATGGCTGCAATCTATAAACCTCCCGAAAATTCGAGGTATGCAGACGATAATTTATTTGATTTCATAGAGAAAGTTGTTCTGGATAATTATGATGAAACATGTAGTATTTGTTTATTGGGTGATTTCAACGCCCGCACAGCTAACCTTCCTGACAGTGTTCAAGATGATTCATTCGAAAATTTGGATAATCAAGAATTTGTCCCACCACAACGATCAAACCAAGATAACACCGTTAACAAATACGGGCATAAATTACTTGACATGTGTAAACACCTAGAGTTATATATTGTAAATGGTCGTTGTGGTGATGACAAGGATGTAGGTAAAACCACAAGTAAAAACATAAGTACTGTAGATTATTGCATTGTAACGAAAGATATTTTTGACAAGGTTGAACAGTTTCAAGTTAAGGAATTCGACGACATGTTGTCCGACATTCACTGTCCACTACACTTGAGCCTAGTCAGTTATACAACTTCCGAGCCACAAAAGAATACATCTGAGACAGTAAACGAAAAAAACGTATTTTTAGACCTAAATGGAAGCCAGAATTAGCTACACAATTTAAAGAGACATTAGAAAAAGAAAATATTGAAGACATGATGTCAGATATTAATAGTATTATAGTTGAATTCCCGGATAACGCCAATATAGATAATATAAATCAAACACAATATAAAATAAATGAATAAGTATCCAAAGTTGGAAATCTTTTGAAAACTACAGCAGGAAAAATTGGTATGAGGGTAAACAAAAATTCAAATCGAACAAGAAGACGCAAGCAACCACACAAAACATGGTATAACACTGAGTGTGAACATTTGAGAAAATATATGATTAAATGTAAAAATAAATATAAACAACAAAAATCGGACGATGATCTTCTGGAATTGAGAAGTGCCAGCAGAAGATACAAACGTCAGATAAACTCATCCTTTAGGCAATATCACAAAACTTTGGCTAAAAAGCTTAGGCTTTTAAAATCGAATAATGCTAAAGAATATTGGCAAATTATTAATGGAACAAATAAAAAAGAGACCACACAAAAATTATCTATTGATGTTTTGAAAGATCACTTAAAAAAACTAAATTATGCCAATAATAACAACCTTGAAAATCAGAACATTATTTATAACTCAGAGGAAGTACACGAATTTTTAGATAAACCATTTACAGAAGAAGAGATTCAGAGACTCATTAGAAAATTGAAAAATGGTAAAAGTAGTGGAGAAGATAACATTCTAAACGAATTTCTTAAAAACTCATCTCATAGATGCTTGGAACTATATGTTGAGCTGTTTAATTTAGTTTTAGAGACGGGTATAGTGCCCGATGATTGGTGTACAGGTCTTATTATTCCACTATATAAAGGTAAAGGAAGTAAAAATGATGTAAATAACTATAGGGGCATAACAATTTTGAGTTGCTTAGGTAAACTATTCACTGGAGCTATAAACCATCGGTTGAAAAAAATTTTAGACAGACAAAACGTTATAGAAAAACGTTTGAGAAAGATCATTCTACACTAGATCATATTTTTGTATTAAAACAGTTATTGACATATATTTATCAAACAAAAAAAGATTGTATGCATGTTTTGTTGACTACGAGAAAGCATTTGATAAAGTAGACAGACTACAACTCTGGATTAAGCTTTTAAATAGTAATATATCTGGTAAAATATTCAATGTAGTACATAATTTGTATGCTAAGGCTAAATCCCGTGTTTTTGTTAATGGCGAACTATCTAATACATTTCCTTGTCAAGTCGGGGTTAGACAGGGTGATAGTTTATCACCTCTCCTATTTGCTATTTATTTATCAGATTTAAATAAATTTCTCTCCGAGCACTGTGAAGGGTTAAAGTTAGTGCCTGCACTTGCATCCGAGTTTATATTTGATGAGAAACTGTTATATTATTTAAAACTTTATATATTAATGTATGCAGATGATACAGTCGTATTAGCAGAATCCGAGGATGAAATGCAAAAATCATTAAATACCTTGCATGAATATTGTGAAGAGTGGAAACTTAAAATAAATGTGACGAAAACAAAGATTATGATATTCTCCCGTGGAAAATAAGGAACTTACCTGATTTAATGTTTGGATACTCTAAAATAGAGGTTGTATTTGAATATAATTATCTGGGAATAATTTTTAACTATAATGGCAATTTTACTAAGGCTATAAAGAGTTTATATGATAAAGGTTCGAAAGCGATGTTTTCCTTACTGCGTAAGTCACGTAGTTTACAATTACCTATTGATTTACAACTACATTTATTTGACAAGGTTGTTACTCCAGTCATTTTATACGGCTGCGAAGTATGGGGTTTTGAAACATGTAAAATACTAGACAAACTGCAAATAAAATTCTGCAAATAGATCTTGAAATTAAACAAGAGCACATGTTCTAATATGATTTATGGAGAGCTAGGTGTTATTCCTATATCTGTACAAGCCAAATGTCGTTTGCTGAATTTTTGGGCTAAGCTGGTGGATGGCACTGGGTGCAAGTTAAGCAATATATTTTATTATTTATTATATAAGATGGATGAACCCGTATTCCTTTACAAGTAATTGGATCAGATTTGTTAAGAGTAATCTAAATGCTCGTGGTTTCTCTGAATTGTATACAACACAAAATATACCCTATAGTAGCAATTGTTTTAAGAATAGAGTACAGTTAAGAACAAAAGATCAATTCAGACAGAATTGGGCATCAGAAGTATTTGACAGCTCGAAGTGCCTCAATTATCGAATGTTTAAAACAAATTTTGAATACGAAAATTATTTAACTATTTTAGAAGATAGTCAAAGAATTGTATTTACAAAATTTAGATGTAGAAACCACAAACTTCCAATCGAAACTGGGAGTCATAACAATATACCAAGAGAATTAAGAATATGTCAAAAATGTAACGGTAACTCCATCGGTGATGAGTTTCATTATCTATTTGTATGTATTTTTTTTAGACAACATAGACACGAACTTA
>CAXHKU010000360.1:0-50219 GCA_964017125.1 Flabesymbios commensalis
CCTGTAAATTTGGCGAAGTTTGATTAATTACTGCAAAAGTCATTAATGGGATTGGTGTGAAATTTGATTGAGTATTATTAAAAGTTATTCATTTAGACGTCAATTCAGACGTCAATTCTCAACCGTTTGCCATGTAGTTTTGCAGGCAACATCGGCTGTTATTACGGCAACTGCCCTGTGGATTTGGCGAAGTTTGATTAATTACTGCAAAAGTCATTAATGAGATTGGTGTGAAATTTGATTGGGTATTATTAAAAGTTATTCATTTAGACGTCAATTCAGACGTCAATTATCAACCGTTTTCCATGTAGTTTTGCAGGCTCCATCGGCTGGTATTACGGCAACTTCCCTGTATATTTGGCGAAGTTTGATTAATTACTGCAAAAGTTATTAATGAGATTGGTGTAAAATTTGATTGAGTATTATTAAAAGCTATTCATTTAGACGTCAATTCAGACGTCAATTATCAACCGTTTTCGATGTAGTTTTGCAGGCACCATCGGCTGGTATTACGGCAACTTCCGTGTAAATTTGGTGAAGTTTGATTAATTATTGCAGAAGTTATTAATGAGCTTGGTGTGAAATTTGATTGACTATTACTAAAAGTTATTCATTTAGACGTCAATTCAGACGTCAAATCTCAACCGTTTTCCATGTAGTTTTGCAGGCAACATTGGCTGTTATTACGGCAACTTCCCTTTAAATTTGGCGAAGTTTGATTAATTACTGCAAAAATTATTAATGAGCTTGGTGTGAAATTTGATTGAGTATTATCAAAAGTTATTCATTTTAGACGCCAATTCAGACGTCAATTCTCAACCGTTTGCCATGTAGTTTTGCAGGCAACATCGGCTGTTATTACGGCAACTTCCCTGTATAATTGGCGAAGTTTGATTAATTACTGCAAAAGTTATTAATGAGATTGGTTTAAAATTTGATTGAGTATTATTAAAAGTTATTCATTTAGACGTCAATTCAGACGTCAATTCTAAACCGTTTTCGATGTAGTTTTGCAGGCACCATCAGCTGGTATTACGGCAACTTCCGTGTAAATTTGGTGAAGTTTGATTAATTATTGCAGAAGTTATTAATGAGCTTGTTGTGAAATTTGATTGACTATTACTAAAAGTTATTCATTTAGACGTCAATTCAGACGTCAATTCTCAACCGTTTTCCATGTAGTTTTGCAGGCAACATTGGCTGTTATTACGGCAACTTTCCTGTAAATTTGGCGAAGTTTGAATAATTACTTCAAAAGTTATTAATGAGATTAATGGGAAATTTGATTTAGTATTATTTAAAGTTATTCATTTTAGACGTCAATTCAGACGTCAATTCTCAACCGTTTGCCATGTAGTTTTGCAGGCAACATCGGCTGTTATTACGGTTACTTCCCTGTAGATTTGGCGAAGTTTGATTAATTACTGCAAAAGTCAATAATGAGATTGGTGTGAAATTTGATTGAGTATTTCTAAAAGTTATTCATTTAGACGTCAATTCAAACGTCAATTCTCAACCGTTTGCCATGTAGTTTTGCAGGCGACATTGGCTGTTATTACGGCAACTTCCCTGTAAATTTGGCGAAGTTTAATTAATTACTGCAAAAGTTATTAATGAGATTGGTGTGAAATTTGATTGAGTATTATTAAAAGTTATTCATTTTAGACGTCAATTCAGACGTCAATTCTCAACCGTTTTCCATGTAGTTTTGTAGGCAACATCGGCTGTTATTAGGGCAACTTCCCTGTAAATTTGGCTAAGTTTGATTAATTACTGCAAAAGTTATTAATGAGATTGGTGTGAAATTTGATTGAGTATTATTAAAAGTTATTCATTTAGACGTCAATTCAGACGTCAATTATCAACCGTTTTCCATGTAGTTTTGCAGGCACCATCGGCTGGTATTACGGCAACTTCCCTGTATATTTGGCGAAGTTTGATTAATTAATGCAAAAGTTATTAATGAGATTGGTTTAAAATTTGATTGAGTATTATTAAAAGTTATTCATTTAGACGTCAATTCAGACGTCAATTCTCTACCGTTTTCCATGTAGTTTTGCAGGCAACATTGGCTGTTATTACGGCAACTTTCCAGTAAATTTGGCGAAGTTTTAATAATTACTGCAAAAATTATTAATGAGATTAATGTGAAATTTGATTTAGTATTATTAAAAGTTATTCATTTAGACGTCAATTCAGACGTCAATTCCCAACCGTTTTCCATGTAATTTTGCAGGAACCATCGGCTGGCATTACGGCAACTGCCCTGTAAATTTGGCGAATTTTGATTACTTACTGCAAAAGTCATTAATGAGATTGGTGTGAAATTTGATTGAGTATTATTAAAAGTTATTCATTTAGACGTCAATTCAAAAGTCAATTCTCAACCGTTTGCCATGTAGTTTTGCAGGCAACATTGGCTGTTATTACGGCAACTTCCCTTTAAATTTGGCGAAGTTTGATTAATTACTGCAAAAATTATTATTGAGCTTGGTGTGAAATTTGATTGAGTATTATCAAAAGTTATTCATTTTAGACGCCAATTCAGACGTCAATTCTCAACCGTTTGCCATGTAGTTTTGCAGGCAACATCGGCTGTTATTACGGCAACTTCCCTGCAGATTTGGCGAAGTTTGATTAATTACTGCAAAAGTTATTAATGAGATTGGTGTGAAAATTGATTGAGTATTATTAAAAGTTATTCATTTTAGACGTCAATTCAGACGTCAATTCTCAACCGTTTTCCATGTAGTTTTGCAGGCAACATCGGCTGTTATTACGGCAACTTTCCTGTAAATTTGGCGAAGTTTGATTAATTACTGCAAAAGGTATTAATGAGATTGGTGTGAAATTTGATTGAGTATTATTAAAAGTTCTTCATTTAGAGACGTCAATTCAGACGTCAATTCTCAACCGTTCTCGATGTAGTTTTGCAGGCACCATCGGCTGGTATTACGGCAACTTCCCTGTATATTTGGCGAAGTTTGATTAATTACTGCAAAAGTTATTAATGAGATTGGTTTAAAATTTGATTGAGTATTATTAAAAGTTATTCATTTAGACGTCAATTCAGACGTCAATTCTAAACCGTTTTCGATGTAGTTTTGCAGGCACCATCGGCTGGTATTACGGCAACTTCCGTGTAAATTTGGCGAAGTTTGATTTATTATTGCAGAAGTTATTAATGAGCTCGGTTTGAAATTTGATTGAGTATTATTAAAAGTTATTCATTTAGACGTCAATTCAGACGTCAATTCTCAACCGTTTTCCATGTAGTTTTGCAGGCACCATCGGCTGGTATTACGGCAACTTCCCTGTATATTTGGCGAAGTTTGATTAATTACTGCAAAAGTTATTAATAAGATAGGTTTAAAATTTGATTGAGTATTATTAAAAGTTATTCATTTAGACGTCAATTCAGACGTCAATTCTGAACCGTTTTCGATGTAGTTTTGCAGGCGCCATCGGCTGGTATTACGGCAACTTCCGTGTAAATTTGGTGAAGTTTGATTAATTATTGCAAAAGTTAATAATGAGCTTGGTGTGAAATTTGATTGAGTATTATTAAAAGTTATTCATTTAGACGTCAATTCAGACGTCAATTCTCAACCGTTTTCCATGTAGTTTTGCAGGCAACATTGGCTGTTATTACGGCAACTTCCCTGTAAATTTGGCGAAGTTTGAATAATTACTGCAAAAGTTATTAATGAGATTAGTGTGAAATTTGATTGAGTATTATTAAAAGTTATTAATTTGGACATCAATTCAGACGTCAATTCTAAACCGTTTTCGATGTAGTTTTGCAGGCACCATCGGCTGGTATTACGGCAACTTCCCTGTATATTTGGCGAAGTTTGATTAATTACTGCAAAAGTTATTAATGAGATTGGTTTAAAATTTGATTGAGTATTATTAAAAGTTATTCATTTAGACGTCAATTCAGACGTCAATTCTAAACCGTTTTCGATGTAGTTTTGCAGGCACCATCGGCTGGTATTACGGCAACTTCCCTGTAAATTTGGCGAAGTTTGAATAATTACTGCAAAAGTTATTAATGAGATTAGTGTGAAATTTGATTTAGTATTATTAAAAGTTATTAATTTGGACGTCAATTCAGACGTCAATTCTAAACCGTTTTCGATGTAGTTTTGCAGGCGCCATCGGCTGGTATTACGGCAACTTCCGTTTAAATTTGGTGAAGTTTGATTAATTACTGCAAAAGTCATTAATGAGATTGGTGTGAAATTTGATTGAGTATTATTAAAAGTTATTCATTTAGACGTCAATTCAAACGTCAATTCTCAACCGTTTGCCATGTAGTTTTGCAGGCAACATTGGCTGTTATTACGGCAACTTCCCTTTAAATTTGGCGAAGTTTGAATAATTACTGCAAAAGTTATTAATGAGCTTGGTGTGAAATTTGATTGAGTATTATCAAAAGTTATTCATTTTAGACGTCAATTGAGACGTCAATTCTCATCCGTTTGCCATGTAGTTTTGCAGGCAACATCGGCTGTTATTACGGCAACTTCCCTGTAGATTTGGCGAAGTTTGATTAATTACTGCAAAAGTCATTAATGAGATTGGTGTGAAATTTGATTGAGTATTATTAAAAGTTATTCATTTAGACGTCAATTCAAACGTCAATTCTCAACCGTTTGCCATGTAGTTTTGCAGGAAACATTGGCTGTTATTACGGCAACTTCCCTGTAAATTTGGCGAAGTCCAATTTATTACTGCAAAAGTTATTAATGAGATTGGTGTGAAATTTGATTGAGTATTATTAAAAGTTATTCATTTTAGACGTCAATTCAGACGTCAATTCTCAACCGTTTTCCATGTAGTTTTGCAGGCAACATCGGCTGTTATTACGGCAACTTCCCTGTAAATTTGGCGAAGTTTGATTAATAACTGCAAAAGTTATTAATGAGATTGGTGTGAAATTTGATTGAGTATTATTAAAAGTTATTCATTTAGACGTCAATAAAGACGTCAATTATCAACCGTTTTCCATGTAGTTTTGCAGGCACCATCGGCTGGTATTACGGCAACTTCCCTGCATATTTGACGAAGTTTGATTAATTACTGCAAAAGTTATTAATGAGATTGGTTTAAAATTTGATTGAGTATTATTAAAAGTTATTCATTTAGACGTCAATTCAGACGTCAATTCTAAACCGTTTTCGATGTAGCTTTGCAGGCACCATCGGCTGGTATTACGGCAAATTCCGTGTAAATTTGGTGAAGTTTGATTAATTATTGCAGAAGTTATTAATGAACTTGGTGTGAAATTTGATAGACTATTACTAAAAGTTATTCATTTAGACGTCAATTCAGACGTCAATTCTCAACCGTTTTCCATGTAGTTTTGCAGGCAACATTGGCTGTTATTACGGCAACTTTCCTGTAAATTTGGCGAAGTTTGAATAATTACTGCAAAAGTTATTAATGAGATTAATGTGAATTTTGATTTAGTATTATTAAAAGTTATTCATTTAGACGTCAATTCAGACGTCAATTCCCAACCGTTTTCCATGTAATTTTGCAGGCACCATCGGCTGGCATTACGGCAACTGCCCTGTAAATTTGGCGAAGTTTGATTAATTACTGCAAAAGTCATCAATGAGATTGGTGTGAAATTTTATTGAGTATTATTAAAAGTTATTCATTTAGACGTCAATTCAAACGTCATTTCTCAACCGTTTGCCATGTAGTTTTGCAGGCAGCATTGGCTGTTATTACGGCAACTTCCCTTTAAATTTGGCGAAGTTTGATTAATTACTGCAAAAATTATTAATGAGCTTGGTGTGAAATTTGATTGAGTATTATCAAAAGTTATTCATTTTAGACGCCAATTCAGACGTCAATTCTCAACCGTTTGCCATGTAGTTTTGCAGGCAACATCGGCTGTTATTACGGCAACTTCCCTGTAGATTTGGCGAAGTTTGATTAATTACTGCAAAAGTTATTAATGAGATTGGTGTGAAAATTGATTGAGTATTATTAAAAGTTAGTCATTTTAGACGTCAATTCAGACGTCAATTCTCAACCGTTTTCCATGTAGTTTTCCAGGCAACATCGGCTGTTATTACGGCAACTTTCCTGTAAATTTGGCGAAGTTTGATTAATTACTGCAAAAGTTATTAATGAGATTGGTGTGAAATTTGATTGAGTATTATTAAAAGTTATTCATTTAGACGTCAATTCAGACGTCAATTCTCAACCGTTCTCGATGTAGTTTTGCAGGCACCATCGGCTGGTATTACGGCAACTTTCCTGTAAATTTGGCGAAGTTTGATTAATTACTGCAAAAGTTATTAATGAGATCGGTGTGAAATTTGATTGAGTATTATTAAAAGTTATTCCTTTAGACGTCAATTCAGACGTCAATTCTAAACCGTTTTCGATGTAGTTTTGCAGGCACCATCGGCTGGTATTACGGCAACTTCCGTGTAAATTTGGCGAAGTTTGATTTATTATTGCAGAAGTTATTAATGAGCTTGGTGTTAAATTTGATTGTGTATTATTAAAAGTTATTCATTTAGACGTCAATTCAGACGTCAATTATCAACCGTTTTCCATGTAGTTTTGCAGGCACCATCGGCTGGTATTACGGCAACTTCCCTGTATATTTGGCGAAGTTTGATTAATTACTGCAAAAGTTATTAATGAGATTGGTTTAAAATTTGATTGAGTATTATTAAAAGTTATTCATTTAGACGTCAATTCAGACGTCAATTCTAAACCGTTTTCGATGTAGTTTTGCAGGCACCATCGGCTGGTATTACGGAAACTTCCGTGTAAATTTGGCGAAGTTTGATTTATTATTGCAGAAGTTATTATCGAGCTTGGTGTGAAATTTGATTGAGTATTATTAAAAGTTATTCATTTAGACGTCAATTCAGACGTCAATTCTTAACCGTTTTCCATGTAGTTTTGCAGGCACCATCGGCTGATATTACGGCAACTTCCGTGTAAATTTGGCGAAGTTTGATTAATTACTGCAAAAGTTATTAATAAGATTGGTGTAAAATTTGATTGAGTATTATTAAAAGTTATTCATTTAGACGTTAATTCAGAGGTCAATTCTAAACCGTTTTCGATGTAGTTTTGCAGGCGCCATCGGCTGGTATTACGGCAACTTCCGTGTAAATTTGGTGAAGTTTGATTAATTATTGCAAAAGTTATTAATGAGATTAGTGTGAAATTTGATTTAGTATTTTTAAAAGTTATTCATTTAGAAGTCAATTCAGACGTCAATTCTCAACCGTTTTCCATGTAATTTTGCAGGCATCATTGGCTGTTATTACGGCAACTTTCTTGTAAATTTGGCGAAGTTTGATTAATTACTGCAAAAGTCATTAATGAGATTGGTGTGAAATTTGATTGAGTATTATTAAAAGTTATTCATTTAGACGTCAATTCAAACGTCAATTCTCAACCGTTTGCCATGTAGTTTTGCAGGCAACATTGGCTGTTATTACGGCAACTTCCCTTTAACTTTGGCGAAGTTTTATTAATTACTGCAAAAGTTATTAATGAGATTGGTGTGAAAATTGATTGAGTATTATTAAAAGTTATCCATTTAGACGTCAATTCAGACGTCAATTCTCAACCGTTCTCGATGTAGTTTTGCAGGCACCATCGGCTGGTATTACGGCAACTTCCCTGTATATTTGACAAAGTTTGATTTATTATTGCAGAAGTTATTAATGAGCTTGGTGTGACATTTGATTGACTATTACTAAAAGTTATTCATTTAGACGTCAATTCAGACGTCAATTCTCATCCGTTTTCCATGTAATTTTGCAGGCACCATCGGCTGGCATTACGGCAACTGCCCTGTAAATTTGGCGAAGTTTGATTAATTACTGCAAAAGTCATTAATGAGATTGGTGTGAAATTTGATTGAGTATTATTAAAAGTTATTCATATAGACGTCAATTCAAACGTCAATTCTCAACCGTTTGCCATGTAGTTTTGCAGGCAACATTGGCTGGTATTACGGCAACTGTCCTGTAAATTTGGCGAAGTTTGAATAATTACTGCAAAAGTTATTAATGAGATTAATGTGAAATTTGATTTAGTATTATTAAAAGTTATTCATTTAGACGTCAATTCAGACGTCAATTCTCAACCGTTTTCCATGTAATTTTGCAGGCACCATCGGCTGGCATTACGGCAACTGCCCTGTAAATTTGGCGAAGTTTGATTAATTACTGCAAAAGTCATTAATGAGATTGGTGTGAATTTTGATTGAGTATTATTAAAAGTTATTCATTTAGACGTCAATTCAAACGTCAATTCTCAACCGTTTGCCATGTAGTTTTGTAGGCAACATTGGCTGTTATAACGGCAACTTCCCTTTAAATTTGGCGAAGTTTGATTAATTACTGCAAAAGTTATTAATGAGATTGGTGTGAAAATTGATTGAGTATTATTAAAAGTTATTTATTTAGACGTCAATTTAGACGTCAATTCTCACCCGTTCTCGATGTAGTTTTGCAGGCACCATCGACTGGTATTACGGCAACTTCCCTGTATATTTGGCGAAGTTTGATTAATTACTGCAAAAGTTATTAATGAGATTGGTTTGAAATTTGATTGAGTATTATTAAAAGTTATTCATTTAGACGTCAATTCTAAACCGTTTTCGATGTAGTTTTGCAGGCACCATCGGCTGGTATTACGGAAACTTCCGTGTAAATTTGGCGAAGTTTGATTTATTATTGCAGAAGTTATTAATGAGCTTGGTGTGAAATTTGATTGACTATTACTAAAAGTTATTCATTTAGACGTCAATTCAGACGTCAATTCTCAACCGTTTTCCATGTAATTTTGCAGGCACCATCGGCTGGCATTACGGCAACTGCCCTGTAAATTTGGCGAAGTTTGATTAATTACTGCAAAAGTCATTAATGAGATTGGTGTGAAATTTGATTGAGTATTATTAAAAGTTATTCATTTAGACGTCAATTCAAACGTCAATTCTCAACCGTTTGCCATGTAGTTTTGCAGGCAACATTGGCTGTTATTACGGCAACTTCCCTGTAAATTTGACGAAGTTTGATTAATTACTGCAAAAGTTATTAATGAGATTGGTGTGAAATTTGATTGAGTATTATTAAAAGTTATTCATTTTAGACGTGAATTCAGACGTCAATTCTCAACCGTTTTCCATGTAGTTTTGCAGGCAACATCGGCTGTTATTACGGCAGCTTTCCTGTAAATTTGGCGAAGTTTGATTAATTACTGCAAAAGTTATTAATGAGATTGGTGTGAAATTTGATTGAGTATTATTAAAAGTTATTCATTTAGACGTCAATTCAGACATCAATTCTCAACCGTTCTCGATGTAGTTTTGCAGGAACCATCGGCTGGTATTACGGCAACTTTTGTGTAAATTTGGCGAAGTTTGATTTATTATTGCAGAAGTTATTAATGAGCTTGGTGTGAAATTTGATTGAGTATTATTAAAAGTTATTCATTTAGACGTCAATTCACACGTCAATTTTCAACCGTTTTCCATGTAGTTTTGCAGGCACCATCGGCTGGTATTACAGCAACTTCCCTGTATATTTGGCGAAGTTTGATTAATTACTGCAAAAGTTATTAATGAGATTGGTTTAAAATTTGATTGAGTATTATTAAAAGTTATTCATTTAGACGTCAATTCAGACGTCAATTCTAAACCGTTTTCGATGTAGTTTTGCAGGCACCATCGGCTGGTATTACGGCAACTTCCGTGTAAATTTGGTGAAGTTTGATTAATTATTGCAGAAGTTATCAATGAGCTTGGTGTGAAATTTGATTGACTATTACTAAAATTTATTGATTTAGACGTCAATTCAGACGTCAATTCTCAACCGTTTTCCATGTAGTTTTGCAGGCAACATTGGCTGTTATTACGGCAACTTTCCTGTAAATTTGGCGAAGTTTGAATAATTACTGCAAAAGTTATTAATGAGATTAATGTGAAATTTTATTTAGTATTATTAAAAGTTATTCATTTAGACGTCAATTCAGACGTCAATTCTCAACCGTTCTCGATGTAGTTTTGCAGGAACCATCGGCTGGTATTACGGCAACTTCCGTGTAAATTTGGCGAAGTTTGATTTATTATTGCAGAAGTTATTAATGAGCTTGGTGTTAAATTTGATTGTGTATTATTAAAAGTTATTCATTTAGACGTCAATTCAGACGTCAATTATCAACCGTTTTCCATGTAGTTTTGCAGGCACCATCGGCTGGTATTACGGCAACTTCCCTGTATATTTGGCGAAGTTTGATTAATTACTGCAAAAGTTATTAATGAGATTGGTTTAAAATTTGATTGAGTATTATTAAAAGTTATTCATTTAGACGTCAATTCAGACGTCAATTCTAAACCGTTTTCGATGTAGTTTTGCAGGCACCATCGGCAGGTATTACGGAAACTTCCGTGTAAATTTGGCGAAGTTTGATTTATTATTGCAGAAGTTATTAATGAGCTTGGTGTTAAATTTGATTGTGTATTATTAAAAGTTATTCATTTAGACGTCAATTCAGACGTCAATTATCAACCGTTTTCCATGTAGTTTTGCAGGCACCATCGGCTGATATTACGGCAACTTCCGTGTAAATTTGGCGAAGTTTGATTAATTACTGCAAAAGTTATTAATAAGATTGGTGTAAAATTTGATTGAGTATTATTAAAAGTTATTCATTTAGACGTCAATTCAGACGTCAATTCTAAACCGTTTTCGATGTAGTTTTGCAGGCGCCATCGGCTGGTATTACGGCAACTTCCGTGTAAATTTGGTGAAGTTTGATTAATTATTGCAAAAGTTATTAATGAGATTAGTGTGAAATTTGATTTAGTATTTTTAAAAGTTATTCATTTAGACGTCAATTCAGACGTCAATTCTCAACCGTTTTCCATGTAATTTTGCAGGCATCATTGGCTGTTATTACGGCAACTTTCTTGTAAATTTGGCGAAGTTTGATTAATTACTGCAAAAGTCATTAATGAGATTGGTGTGAAATTTGATTGAGTATTATTAAAAGTTATTCATTTAGACGTCAATTCAAACGTCAATTCTCAACCGTTTGCCATGTAGTTTTGCAGGCAACATTGGCTGTTATTACGGCAACTTCTCTTTAAATTTGGCGAAGTTTTATTAATTACTGCAAAAGTTATTAATGAGATTGGTGTGAAAATTGATTGAGTATTATTAAAAGTTATCCATTTAGACGTCAATTCAGACGTCAATTCTCAACCGTTCTCGATGTAGTTTTGCAGGCACCATCGGCTGGTATTACGGCAACTTCCCTGTATATTTGACAAAGTTTGATTTATTATTGCAGAAGTTATTAATGAGCTTGGTGTGACATTTGATTGACTATTACTAAAAGTTATTCATTTAGACGTCAATTCAGACGTCAATTCTCATCCGTTTTCCATGTAATTTTGCAGGCACCATCGGCTGGCATTACGGCAACTGCCCTGTAAATTTGGCGAAGTTTCATTAATTACTGCAAAAGTCATTAATGAGATTGGTGTGAAATTTGATTGAGTATTATTAAAAGTTATTCATATAGACGTCAATTCAAACGTCAATTCTCAACCGTTTGCCATGTAGTTTTGCAGGCAACATTGGCTGGTATTACGGCAACTGTCCTGTAAATTTGGCGAAGTTTGAATAATTACTGCAAAAGTTATTAATGAGATTAATGTGAAATTTGATTTAGTATTATTAAAAGTTATTCATTTAGACGTCAATTCAGACGTCAATTCTCAACCGTTTTCCATGTAATTTTGCAGGCACCATCGGCTGGCATTACGGCAACTGCCCTGTAAATTTGGCGAAGTTTGATTAATTACTGCAAAAGTCATTAATGAGATTGGTGTGAATTTTGATTGAGTATTATTAAAAGTTATTCATTTAGACGTCAATTCAAACGTCAATTCTCAACCGTTTGCCATGTAGTTTTGTAGGCAACATTGGCTGTTATAACGGCAACTTCCCTTTAAATTTGGCGAAGTTTGATTAATTACTGCAAAAGTTATTAATGAGATTGGTGTGAAAATTGATTGAGTATTATTAAAAGTTATTTATTTAGACGTCAATTTAGACGTCAATTCTCACCCGTTCTCGATGTAGTTTTGCAGGCACCATCGACTGGTATTACGGCAACTTCCCTGTATATTTGGCGAAGTT
Organism: Flabesymbios commensalis; assembly: GCA_964017125.1. Classification (NCBI taxonomy): domain Eukaryota; kingdom Metazoa; phylum Annelida; class Polychaeta; order Terebellida; family Flabelligeridae; genus Flabesymbios; species Flabesymbios commensalis. The sequence goes on from CAXHKU010000360.1 coordinate 12,201, forward strand.
TGATTAATTACTGCAAAAGTTATTAATGAGATTGGTTTGAAATTTGATTGAGTATTATTAAAAGTTATTCATTTAGACGTCAATTCTAAACCGTTTTCGATGTAGTTTTGCAGGCACCATCGGCTGGTATTACGGAAACTTCCGTGTAAATTTGGCGAAGTTTGATTTATTATTGCAGAAGTTATTAATGAGCTTGGTGTGAAATTTGATTGACTATTACTAAAAGTTATTCATTTAGACGTCAATTCAGACGTCAATTCTCAACCGTTTTCCATGTAATTTTGCAGGCACCATCGGCTGGCATTACGGCAACTGCCCTGTAAATTTGGCGAAGTTTGATTAATTACTGCAAAAGTCATTAATGAGATTGGTGTGAAATTTGATTGAGTATTATTAAAAGTTATTCATATAGACGTCAATTCAAACGTCAATTCTCAACCGTTTGCCATGTAGTTTTGCAGGCAACATTGGCTGTTATTACGGCAACTTTCCTGTAAATTTGGCGAAGTTTGAATAATTACTGCAAAAGTTATTAATGAGATTAATGTGAAATTTTATTTAGTATTATTAAAAGTTATTCATTTAGACGTCAATTCAGACGTCAATTCTCAACCGTTCTCGATGTAGTTTTGCAGGAACCATCGGCTGGTATTACGGCAACTTCCGTGTAAATTTGGCGAAGTTTGATTTATTATTGCAGAAGTTATTAATGAGCTTGGTGTTAAATTTGATTGTGTATTATTAAAAGTTATTCATTTAGACGTCAATTCAGACGTCAATTATCAACCGTTTTCCATGTAGTTTTGCAGGCACCATCGGCTGGTATTACGGCAACTTCCCTGTATATTTGGCGAAGTTTGATTAATTACTGCAAAAGTTATTAATGAGATTGGTTTAAAATTTGATTGAGTATTATTAAAAGTTATTCATTTAGACGTCAATTCAGACGTCAATTCTAAACCGTTTTCGATGTAGTTTTGCAGGCACCATCGGCTGGTATTACGGAAACTTCCGTGTAAATTTGGCGAAGTTTGATTTATTATTGCAGAAGTTATTAATGAGCTTGGTGTTAAATTTGATTGTGTATTATTAAAAGTTATTCATTTAGACGTCAATTCAGACGTCAATTATCAACCGTTTTCCATGTAGTTTTGCAGGCACCATCGGCTGATATTACGGCAACTTCCGTGTAAATTTGGCGAAGTTTGATTAATTACTGCAAAAGTTATTAATAAGATTGGTGTAAAATTTGATTGAGTATTATTAAAAGTTATTCATTTAGACGTCAATTCAGACGTCAATTCTAAACCGTTTCGATGTAGTTTTGCAGGCGCCATCGGCTGGTATTACGGCAACTTCCGTGTAAATTTGGTGAAGTTTGATTAATTATTGCAAAAGTTATTAATGAGATTAGTGTGAAATTTGATTTAGTATTTTTAAAAGTTATTCATATAGACGTCAATTCAGACGTCAATTCTCAACCGTTTTCCATGTAATTTTGCAGGCATCATTGGCTGTTATTACGGCAACTTTCTTGTAAATTTGGCGAAGTTTGATTAATTACTGCAAAAGTCATTAATGAGATTGGTGTGAAATTTGATTGAGTATTATTAAAAGTTATTCATTTAGACGTCAATTCAAACGTCAATTCTCAACCGTTTGCCATGTAGTTTTGCAGGCAACATTGGCTGTTATTACGGCAACTTCCCTTTAAATTTGGCGAAGTTTTATTAATTACTGCAAAAGTTATTAATGAGATTGGTGTGAAAATTGATTGAGTATTATTAAAAGTTATCCATTTAGACGTCAATTCAGACGTCAATTCTCAACCGTTCTCGATGTAGTTTTGCAGGCACCATCGGCTGGTATTACGGCAACTTCCCTGTATATTTGACAAAGTTTGATTTATTATTGCAGAAGTTATTAATGAGCTTGGTGTGACATTTGATTGACTATTACTAAAAGTTATTCATTTAGACGTCAATTCAGACGTCAATTCTCATCCGTTTTCCATGTAATTTTGCAGGCACCATCGGCTGGCATTACGGCAACTGCCCTGTAAATTTGGCGAAGTTTGATTAATTACTGCAAAAGTCATTAATGAGATTGGTGTGAAATTTGATTGAGTATTATTAAAAGTTATTCATATAGACGTCAATTCAAACGTCAATTCTCAACCGTTTGCCATGTAGTTTTGCAGGCAACATTGGCTGGTATTACGGCAACTGTCCTGTAAATTTGGCGAAGTTTGAATAATTACTGCAAAAGTTATTAATGAGATTAATGTGAAATTTGATTTAGTATTATTAAAAGTTATTCATTTAGACGTCAATTCAGACGTCAATTCTCAACCGTTTTCCATGTAATTTTGCAGGCACCATCGGCTGGCATTACGGCAACTGCCCTGTAAATTTGGCGAAGTTTGATTAATTACTGCAAAAGTCATTAATGAGATTGGTGTGAATTTTGATTGAGTATTATTAAAAGTTATTCATTTAGACGTCAATTCAAACGTCAATTCTCAACCGTTTGCCATGTAGTTTTGTAGGCAACATTGGCTGTTATAACGGCAACTTCCCTTTAAATTTGGCGAAGTTTGATTAATTACTGCAAAAGTTATTAATGAGATTGGTGTGAAAATTGATTGAGTATTATTAAAAGTTATTTATTTAGACGTCAATTTAGACGTCAATTCTCACCCGTTCTCGATGTAGTTTTGCAGGCACCATCGACTGGTATTACGGCAACTTCCCTGTATATTTGGCGAAGTTTGATTAATTACTGCAAAAGTTATTAATGAGATTGGTTTGAAATTTGATTGAGTATTATTAAAAGTTATTCATTTAGACGTCAATTCTAAACCGTTTTCGATGTAGTTTTGCAGGCACCATCGGCTGGTATTACGGAAACTTCCGTGTAAATTTGGCGAAGTTTGATTTATTATTGCAGAAGTTATTAATGAGCTTGGTGTGAAATTTGATTGACTATTACTAAAAGTTATTCATTTAGACGTCAATTCAGACGTCAATTCTCAACCGTTTTCCATGTAATTTTGCAGGCACCATCGGCTGGCATTACGGCAACTGCCCTGTAAATTTGGCGAAGTTTGATTAATTACTGCAAAAGTCATTAATGAGATTGGTGTGAAATTTGATTGAGTGTTATTAAAAGTTATTCATTTAGACGTCAATTCAAACGTCAATTCTCAACCGTTTGCCATGTAGTTTTGCAGGCAACATCGGCTGTTATTACGGCAACTTTCCTGTAAATTTGGCGAAGTTTGATTAATTACTGCAAAAGTTATTAATGAGATTGGTGTGAAATTTGATTGAGTATTATTAAAAGTTATTCATTTAGACGTCAATTCAGACATCAATTCCCAACCGTTCTCGATGTAGTTTTGCAGGAACCATCGGCTGGTATTACGGCAACTTTTGTGTAAATTTGGCGAAGTTTGATTTATTATTGCAGAAGTTATTAATGAGCTTGGTGTGAAATTTGATTGAGTATTATTAAAAGTTATTCATTTAGACGTCAATTCACACGTCAATTTTCAACCGTTTTCCATGTAGTTTTGCAGGCACCATCGGCTGGTATTACAGCAACTTCCCTGTATATTTGGCGAAGTTTGATTAATTACTGCAAAAGTTATTAATGAGATTGGTTTAAAATTTGATTGAGTATTATTAAAAAGTTATTCATTTAGACGTCAATTCAGACGTCAATTCTAAACCGTTTTCGATGTAGTTTTGCAGGCACCATCGGCTGGTATTACGGCAACTTCCGTGTAAATTTGGTGAAGTTTGATTAATTATTGCAGAAGTTATCAATGAGCTTGGTGTGAAATTTGATTGACTATTACTAAAATTTATTGATTTAGACGTCAATTCAGACGTCAATTCTCAACCGTTTTCCATGTAGTTTTGCAGGCAACATTGGCTGTTATTACGGCAACTTTCCTGTAAATTTGGCGAAGTTTGAATAATTACTGCAAAAGTTATTAATGAGATTAATGTGAAATTTTATTTAGTATTATTAAAAGTTATCCATTTAGACGTCAATTCAGACGTCAATTCTCAACCGTTCTCGATGTAGTTTTGCAGGAACCATCGGCTGGTATTACGGCAACTTTTGTGCAAATTTGGCGAAGTTTGATTTGTTATTGCAGAAGTTATTAATGAGCTTGGTGTGAAATTTGATTGAGTATTATTAAAAGTTATTCATTTAGACGTCAATTCTCACGTCAATTTTCAACCGTTTTCCATGTAGTTTTGCAGGCACCATCGGCTGGTATCACAGCAACTTCCCTGTATATTTGGCGAAGTTTGATTAATTACTGCAAAAGTTATTAATGAGATTGGTTTAAAATTTGATTGAGTATTATTAAAAGTTATTCATTTAGACGTCAATTCAGACGTCAATTCTAAACCGTTTTCGATGTAGTTTTGCAGGCACCATCGGCTGGTATTACGGCAACTTCCGTGTAAATTTGGTGAAGTTTGATTAATTATTGCAGAAGTTATCAATGAGCTTGGTGTGAAATTTGATTGACTATTACTAAAAGTTATTCATTTAGACGTCAATTCAGACGTCAATTCTCAACCGTTTTCCATGTAGTTTTGCAGGCAACATTGGCTGTTATTACGGCAACTGTCCTGTAAATTTGGCGAAGTTTGAATAATTACTGCAAAAGTTATTAATGAGATTAATGTGAAATTTTATTTAGTATTATTAAAAGTTATTCTTTTAGACGTCAATTCAGACGTCAATTCTCAACCGTTTTCCATGTAATTTTGCAGGCACCATCGGCTGGCATTACGGCAACTGCCCTGTAAATTTGGCGAAGTTTGATTAATTACTGCAAAAGTCATTAATGAGCTTGATGTGAAATTTGATTGAGTATTATCAAAAGTTATTCATTTAGACGTCAATTCAGACGTCAATTCTTAAACGTTTGCCATGTAGTTTTGCAGGCAACATCGGCTGTTATTACGGCAACTTCCCTGTAGATTTGGCGAAGTTTGATTAATTACTGCAAGAGTTATTAATGAGATTGGTGTGAAAATTGATTGAGTATTATTAAAAGTTATTCATTTTAGACGTCAATTCAGACGTCAATTCTCAACCGTTTGCCATGTAGTTTTGCAGGCAACATCGACTGTTATTACGGCAACTTTCCTGTAAATTTGGCGAAGTTTGATTAATTACTGCAAAAGTTATTAATGAGATTGGTGTGAAATTTGATTGAGTATTATTAAAAGTTATTCATTTAGACGTCAATTCACACGTCAATTTTCAACCGTTTTCCATGTAGTTTTGCAGGCACCATCGGCTGGTATTACAGCAACTTCCCTGTATATTTGGCGAAGTTTGATTAATTACTGCAAAAGTTATTAATGAGATTGGTTTAAAATTTGATTGAGTATTATTAAAAGTTATTCATTTAGACGTCAATTCAGACGTCAATTCTAAACCGTTTTCGATGTAGTTTTGCAGGCACCATCGGCTGGTATTACGGCAACTTCCGTGTAAATTTGGTGAAGTTTGATTAATTATTGCAGAAGTTATCAATGAGCTTGGTGTGAAATTTGATTGACTATTACTAAAAGTTATTCATTTAGACGTCAATTCAGACGTCAATTCTCAACCGTTTTCCATGTAGTTTTGCAGGCAACATTGGCTGTTATTACGGCAACTGTCCTGTAAATTTGGCGAAGTTTGAATAATTACTGCAAAAGTTATTAATGAGATTAAAGTGAAATTTTATTTAGTATTATTAAAAGTTATTCTTTTAGACGTCAATTCAGACGTCAATTCTCAACCGTTTTCCATGTAATTTTGCAGGCACCATCGGCTGGCATTACGGCAACTGCCCTGTAAATTTGGCTAAGTTTGATTAATTACTGCAAAAGTCATTAATGAGCTTGGTGTGAAATTTGATTGAGTATTATCAAAAGTTATTCATTTAGACCTCAATTCAGACGTCAATTCTCAAACGTTTGCCATGTAGTTTTGCAGGCAACATCGGCTGTTATTACGGCAACTTCCCTGTGGATTTGGCGAAGTTTGATTAATTACTGCAAGAGTTATTAATGAGATTGGTGTGAAAATTGATTGAGTATTATTAAAAGTTATTCATTTTAGACGTCAATTCAGACGTCAATTCTCAACCGTTTGCCATGTAGTTTTGCAGGCACCATCGGCTGTTATTACGGCAACTTTCCTGTAAATTTGGCGAAGTTTGATTAATTACTGCAAAAGTTATTAATGAGATTGGTGTGAAATTTGATTGAGTATTATTAAAAGTTATTCATTTAGACGTCAATTCAGACGTCAATTCTCAACCGTTCTCGATGTAGTTTTGCAGGCACCATCGGCTGGTATTACGGCAACTTCCGTGTAAATTTGGCGAAGTTTGATTTATTATTGCAGAAGTTATTAATGAGCTTGGTGTGAAATTTGATTGAGTATTATTAAAAGTCATTCATTAAGACGTCAATTCAGACGTCAATTATCAACCGTTTTCCATGTAGTTTTGCAGGCACCATCGGCTGGTATTACGGCAACTTCCCTGTATATTTGGCGAAGTTTGATTAATTACTGCATAAGTTATTAATGAGATTGGTTTAAAATTTGATTGAGTATTATTAAAAGTTATTCCTTTAGACGTCAATTCAGACGTCAATTCTAAACCGTTTTCGATGTAGTTTTGCAGGCACCATCGGCTGGTATTACGGCAACTTCCGTGTAAATTTGGCGAAGTTTGATTTATTATTGCAGAAGTTATTAATGAGCTTGGTGTTAAATTTGATTGTGTATTATTAAAAGTTATTCATTTAGACGTCAATTCAGACGTCAATTATCAACCGTTTTCCATGTAGTTTTGCAGGCACCATCGGCTGGTATTACGGCAACTTCCCTGTATATTTGGCGAAGTTTGATTAATTACTGCAAAAGTTATTAATGAGATTGGTTTAAAATTTGATTGAGTATTATTAAAAGTTATTCATTTAGACGTCAATTCAGACGTCAATTCTAAACCGTTTTCGATGTAGTTTTACAGGCACCATCGGCTGGTATTACGGAAACTTCCGTGTAAATTTGGCGAAGTTTGATTTATTATTGCAGAAGTTATTATCGAGCTTGGTGTGAAATTTGATTGAGTATTATTAAAAGTTATTCATTTAGACGTCAATTCAGACGTCAATTCTTAACCGTTTTCCATGTAGTTTTGCAGGCACCATCGGCTGATATTACGGCAACTTCCGTGTAAATTTGGCGAAGTTTGATTAATTACTGCAAAAGTTATTAATAAGATTGGTGTAAAATTTGATTGAGTATTATTAAAAGTTATTCATTTAGACGTCAATTCAGACGTCAATTCTAAACCGTTTTCGATGTAGTTTTGCAGGCGCCATCGGCTGGTATTACGGCAACTTCCGTGCAAATTTGGTGATGTTTGATTAATTATTGCAAAAGTTATTAATGAGATTAGTGTGAAATTTGATTTAGTATTTTTAAAAGTTATTCATTTAGACGTCAATTCAGACGTCAATTCTCAACCGTTTTCCATGTAATTTTGCAGGCATCATTGGCTGTTATTACGGCAACTTTCTTGTAAATTTGGCGAAGTTTGATTAATTACTGCAAAAGTCATTAATGAGATTGGTGTGAAATTTGATTGAGTATTATTAAAAGTTATTCATTTAGACGTCAATTCAAACGTCAATTCTCAACCGTTTGCCATGTAGTTTTGCAGGCAACATTGGCTGTTATTACGGCAACTTCCCTTTAAATTTGGCGAAGTTTTATTAATTACTGCAAAAGTTATTAATGAGATTGGTGTGAAAATTGATTGAGTATTATTAAAAGTTATCCATTTAGACGTCAATTCAGACGTCAATTCTCAACCGTTCTCGATGTAGTTTTGCAGGCACCATCGGCTGGTATTACGGCAACTTCCTGTATATTTGACAAAGTTTGATTTATTATTGCAGAAGTTATTAATGAGCTTGGTGTGAAATTTGATTGACTATTACTAAAAGTTATTCATTTAGACGTCAATTCAGACGTCAATTCTCATCCGTTTTCCATGTAATTTTGCAGGCACCATCGGCTGGCATTACGGCAACTGCCCTGTAAATTTGGCGAAGTTTGATTAATTACTGCAAAAGTCATTAATGAGATTGGTGTGAAATTTGATTGAGTATTATTAGAAGTTATTCATATAGACGTCAATTCAAACGTCAATTCTCAACCGTTTGCCATGTAGTTTTGCAGGCAACATTGGCTGGTATTACGGCAACTGTCCTGTAAATTTGGCGAAGTTTGAATAATTACTGCAAAAGTTATTAATGAGATTAATGCGAAATTTGACTTAGTATTATTAAAAGTTATTCATTTAGACGTCAATTCAGACGTCAATTCTCAACCGTTTTTCCATGTAATTTTGCAGGCACCATCGGCTGGCATTACGGCAACTGCCCTGTAAATTTGGCGAAGTTTGATTAATTACTGCAAAAGTCATTAATGAGATTGGTGTGAATTTTGATTGAGTATTATTAAAAGTTATTCATTTAGACGTCAATTCAATCGTCAATTCTCAACCGTTTGCCATGTAGTTTTGTAGGCAACATTGGCTTTTATAACGGCAACTTCCCTTTAAATTTGGCGAAGTTTGATTAATTACTGCAAAAGTTATTAATGAGATTGGTGTGAAAATTGATTGAGTATTATTAAAAGTTATTTATTTAGACGTCAATTTAGACGTCAATTCTCACCCGTTCTCGATGTAGTTTTGCAGGCACCATCGACTGGTATTACGGCAACTTCCCTGTATATTTGGCGAAGTTTGATTAATTACTGCAAAAGTTATTAATGAGATTGGTTTGAAATTTGATTGAGTATTATTAAAAGTTATTCATTTAGACGTCAATTCTAAACCGTTTTCGATGTAGTTTTGCAGGCACCATCGGCTGGTATTACGGAAACTTCCGTGTAAATTTGGCGAAGTTTGATTTATTATTGCAGAAGTTATTAATGAGCTTGGTGTGAAATTTGATTGACTATTACTAAAAGTTATTCATTTAGACGTCAATTCAGACGTCAATTCTCAACCGTTTTCCATGTAATTTTGCAGGCACCATCGGCTGGCATTACGGCAACTGCCCTGTAAATTTGGCGAAGTTTGATTAATTACTGCAAAAGTCATTAATGAGATTGGTGTGAAATTTGATTGAGTATTATTAAAAGTTATTCATTTAGACGTCAATTCAAACGTCAATTCTCAACCGTTTGCCATGTAGTTTTGCAGGCAACATTGGCTGTTATTACGGCAACTTCCCTGTAAATTTGACGAAGTTTGATTAATTACTGCAAAAGTTATTAATGAGATTGGTGTGAAATTTGATTGAGTATTATTAAAAGTTATTCATTTTAGACGTGAATTCAGACGTCAATTCTCAACCGTTTTCCATGTAGTTTTGCAGGCAACATCGGCTGTTATTACCGCAACTTTCCTGTAAATTTGGCGAAGTTTTGATTAATTACTGCAAAAGTTATTAATGAGATTGGTGTGAAATTTGATTGAGTATTATTAAAAGTTATTCATTTAGACGTCAATTCAGACATCAATTCTCAACCGTTCTCGATGTAGTTTTGCAGGAACCATCGGCTGGTATTACGGCAACTTTTGTGTAAATTTGGCGAAGTTTGATTTATTATTGCAGAAGTTATTAATGAGCTTGGTGTGAAATTTGATTGACTATTACTGAAAGTTATTTATTTTAGACGTCAATTTAGACGTCAATTTCTCAACCGTTTTCCATGTAATTTTGCAGGCACCATCGGCTGGCATTACGGCAACTGCCCTGTAAATTTGGCGAAGTTTGATTAATTACTGCAAAAGTCATTAATGAGATTGGTGTGAAATTTGATTGAGTATTATTAAAAGTTATTCATTTAGACGTCAATTCAAACGTCAATTCTCAACCGTTTGCCATGTAGTTTTGCAGGCAACATTGGCTGTTATTACGGCAACTTCCCTGTAAATTTGACGAAGTTTGATTAATTACTGCAAAAGTTATTAATGAGATTGGTGTGAAATTTGATTGAGTATTATTAAAAGTTATTCATTTTAGACGTGAATTCAGACGTCAATTCTCAACCGTTTTCCATGTAGTTTTGCAGGCAACATCGGCTGTCATTACCGCAACTTTCCTGTAAATTTGGCGAAGTTTGATTAATTACTGCAAAAGTTATTAATGAGATTGGTGTGAAATTTGATTGAGTATTATTAAAAGTTATTCATTTAGACGTCAATTCAGACATCAATTCTCAACCGTTCTCGATGTAGTTTTGCAGGCAACATCGACTGTTATTACGGCAACTTTCCTGTAAATTTGGCGAAGTTTGATTAATTACTGCAAAAGTTATTAATGAGATTGGTGTGAAATTTGATTGAGTATTATTAAAAGTTATTCACTTAGACGTCAATTCAGACATCAATTCTCAACCGTTCTCGATGTAGTTTTGCAGGAACCATCGGCTGGTATTACGGCAACTTTTGTGTAAATTTGGCGAAGTTTGATTTATTATTGCAGAAGTTATTAATGAGCTTGGTGTGAAATTTGATTGACTATTGAAAGTTATTCATTTAGACGTCAATTCAGACGTCAATTCTCAACCGTTTTCCATGTAATTTTGCAGGCACCATCGGCTGGCATTACGGCAACTGCCCTGTAAATTTGGCGAAGTTTGATTAATTACTGCAAAAGTCATTAATGAGATTGGTGTGAAATTTGATTGAGTATTATTAAAAGTTATTCATTTAGACGTCAATTCAAACGTCAATTCTCAACCGTTTGCCATGTAGTTTTGCAGGCAACATTGGCTGTTATTACGGCAACTTCCCTGTAAATTTGACGAAGTTTGATTAATTACTGCAAAAGTTATTAATGAGATTGGTGTGAAATTTGATTGAGTATTATTAAAAGTTATTCATTTTAGACGTGAATTCAGACGTCAATTCTCAACCGTTTTCCATGTAGTTTTGCAGGCAACATCGGCTGTTATTACCGCAACTTTCCTGTAAATTTGGCGAAGTTTGATTAATTACTGCAAAAGTTATTAATGAGATTGGTGTGAAATTTGATTGAGTATTATTAAAAGTTATTCATTTAGACGTCAATTCAGACATCAATTCTCAACCGTTCTCGATGTAGTTTTGCAGGAACCATCGGCTGGTATTACGGCAACTTTTGTGTAAATTTGGCGAAGTTTGATTTATTATTGCAGAAGTTATTAATGAGCTTGGTGTGAAATTTGATTGAGTATTATTAAAAGTTATTCATTTAGACGTCAATTCACACGTCAATTTTCAACCGTTTTCCATGTAGTTTTGCAGGCACCATCGGCTGGTATTACAGCAACTTCCCTGTATATTTGGCGAAGTTTGATTAATTACTGCAAGAGTTATTAATGAGATTGGTGTGAAAATTGATTGAGTATTATTAAAAGTTATTCATTTTAGACGTCAATTCAGACGTCAATTCTCAACCGTTTGCCATGTAGTTTTGCAGGCAACATCGGCTGTTATTACGGCAATTTTCCTGTAAATTTGGCGAAGTTTGATTAATTACTGCAAAAGTTATTAATAAGATTGGTGTGAAATTTGGTTGAGTGTTATTAAAAGTTATTCATTTAGACGTCAATTCAGACGTCAATTCTCAACCGTTCTCGATGTAGTTTTGCAGGAACCATCGGCTGGTATTACGGCAACTTTTGTGTAAATTTGGCGAAGTTTGATTTATTATTGCAGAAGTTATTAATGAGCTTGGTGTGAAATTTGATTGAGTATTATTAAAAGTTATTCATTTAGACGTCAATTCTCACGTCAATTTTCAACCGTTTTCCATGTAGTTTTGCAGGCACCATCGGCTGGTATCACAGCAACTTCCCTGTATATTTGGCGAAGTTTGATTAATTACTGCAAAAGTTATTAATGAGATTGGTTTAAAATTTGATTGAGTATTATTAAAAGTTATTCATTTAGACGTCAATTCAGACGTCAATTCTAAACCGTTTTCGATGTAGTTTTGCAGGCACCATCGGCTGGTATTACGGCAACTTCCGTGTAAATTTGGTGAAGTTTGATTAATTATTGCAGAAGTTATCAATGAGCTTGGTGTGAAATTTGATTGACTATTACTAAAAGTTATTCATTTAGACGTCAATTCAGACGTCAATTCTCAACCGTTTTCCATGTAGTTTTGCAGGCAACATTGGCTGTTATTACGGCAACTGTCCTGTAAATTTGGCGAAGTTTGAATAATTACTGCAAAAGTTATTAATGAGAATAATGTGAAATTTTATTTAGTATTATTAAAAGTTATTCTTTTAGACGTCAATTCAGACGTCAATTCTCAACCGTTTTCCATGTAATTTTGCAGGCACCATCGGCTGGCATTACGGCAACTGCCCTGTAAATTTGGCGAAGTTTGATTAATTACTGCAAAAGTCATTAATGAGCTTGGTGTGAAATTTGATTGAGTATTATCAAAAGTTATTCATTTAGACGTCAATTCAGACGTCAATTCTTAAACGTTTGCCATGTAGTTTTGCAGGCAACATCGGCTGTTATTACGGCAACTTCCCTGTAGATTTGGCGAAGTTTGATTAATTACTGCAAGAGTTATTAATGAGATTGGTGTGAAAATTGATTGAGTATTATTAAAAGTTATTCATTTTAGACGTCAATTCAGACGTCAATTCTCAACCGTTTGCCATGTAGTTTTGCAGGCAACATCGGCTGTTATTACGGCAACTTTCCTGTAAATTTGGCGAAGTTTGATTAATTACTGCAAAAGTTATTAATGAGATTGGTGTGAAATTTGATTGAGTATTATTAAAAGTTATTCATTTAGACGTCAATTCACACGTCAATTTTCAACCGTTTTCCATGTAGTTTTGCAGGCACCATCGGCTGGTATTACGGCAACTTCCGTGTAAATTTGGTGAAGTTTGATTAATTATTGCAGAAGTTATCAATGAGCTTGGTGTGAAATTTGATTGACTATTACTAAAAGTTATTCATTTAGACGTCAATTCAGACGTCAATTCTCAACCGTTTTCCATGTAGTTTTGCAGGCAACATTGGCTGTTATTACGGCAACTGTCCTGTAAATTTGGCGAAGTTTGAATAATTACTGCAAAAGTTATTAATGAGATTAATGTGAAATTTTATTTAGTATTATTAAAAGTTATTCTTTTAGACGTCAATTCAGACGTCAATTCTCAACCGTTTTCCATGTAATTTTGCAGGCACCATCGGCTGGCATTACGGCAACTGCCCTGTAAATTTGGCGAAGTTTGATCAATTACTGCAAAAGTCATTAATGAGCTTGGTGTGAAATTTGATTGAGTATTATCAAAAGTTATTCATTTAGACCTCAATTCAGACGTCAATTCTCAAACGTTTGCCATGTAGTTTTGCAGGCAACATCGGCTGTTATTACGGCAACTTCCCTGTAGATTTGGCGAAGTTTGATTAATTAATGCAAGAGTTATTAATGAGATTGGTGTGAAAATTGATTGAGTATTATCAAAAGTTATTCATTTTAGACGTCAATTCAGACGTCAATTCTCAACCGTTTGCCATGTAGTTTTGCAGGCACCATCGGCTGGTATTACGGCAACTTCCGTGTAAATTTGGCGAAGTTTGATTTATTATTATTAAAAGTTATTCATTTTAGACGTCAATTCAGACGTCAATTCTCAACCGTTTGCCATGTAGTTTTGCAGGCACCATCGGCTGTTATTACGGCAACTTTCCTGTAAATTTGGCGAAGTTTGATTAATTACTGCAAAAGTTATTAATGAGATTGGTGTGAAATTTGATTGAGTATTATTAAAAGTTATTCATTTAGACGTCAATTCAGACGTCAATTCTCAACCGTTCTCGATGTAGTTTTGCAGGCACCATCGGCTGGTATTACGGCAACTTCCGTGTAAATTTGGCGAAGTTTGATTTATTATTGCAGAAGTTATTAATGAGCTTGGTGTGAAATTTGATTGAGTATTATTAAAAGTCATTCAATAAGACGTCAATTCAGACGTCAATTATCAACCGTTTTCCATGTAGTTTTGCAGGCACCATCGGCTGGTATTACGGCAACTTCCCTGTATATTTGGCGAAGTTTGATTAATTACTGCAAAAGTTATTAATGAGATTAGTTTAAAATTTGATTGAGTATTATTAAAAGTTATTAATTTAGACGTCAATTCTGACGTCAATTCTAAACCGTTTTCGATGTAGTTTTGCAGGCACCATCGGCTGGTATTACGGCAACTTCCGTGTAAATTTGGTGACGTTTGATTAATTATTGCAGAAGTTATTAATGAGCCTGGTGTGAAATTTGATTGACTATTACTAAAAGTTATTCATTTAGACGTCAATTCAGACGTCAATTCTAAACCGTTTTCCATGTAATTTTGCAGGCACCATCGGCTGGCATTACGGCAACTTCCCTGTATATTTCTCGAAGTTCGATTAATTACTGCAAAAGTTATTAATGAGATTGGTTTGAAATTTGATTGAGTATTATTAAAAGTTATTCATTTAGACGTCAATTCAGACGTCAATTCTCAACCGTTTTAGATGTAGTTTTGCAGGCACCATCGGCTGGTATTACGGCAACTTCCGTGTAAATTAGATGAAGTTTGATTTATTATTGCAGAAGTTATTAATGAACTTGGTGTGAAAGTTGATTGACTATTACTAAAAGTTATTCATTTAGACGTCAATTCAGACGTCAATTCTCGACCGTTTTCCATGTAGTTTTGCAGGCAACATTGGCTGTTACTACGGCAACTTTCCTGTAAATTTGGCGAAGTTTGAATAATTACTGCAAAAGTTATTAATGAGATTAATGTGAAATTTGATTGAGTATTATTAAAAGTTATTCATTTAGACGTCAATTCTCACGTCAATTTTCAACCGTTTTCCATGTAGTTTTGCAGGCACCATCGGCTGGTATTACAGCAACTTCCCTGTATATTTGGCGAAGTTTGATTAATTACTGCAAAAGTTATTAATGAGATTGGTTTAAAATTTGATTGAGTATTATTAAAAGTTATTCATTTAGACGTCAATTCAGACGTCAATTCTAAACCGTTTTCGATGTAGTTTTGCAGGCACCATCGGCTGGTATTACGGCAACTTCCGTGTAAATTTGGTGAAGTTTGATTAATTATTGCAGAAGTTATCAATGAGCTTGGTGTGAAATTTGATTGACTATTACTAAAAGTTATTCATTTAGACGTCAATTCAGACGTCAATTCTCAACCGTTTTCCATGTAGTTTTGCAGGCAACATTGGCTGTTATTACGGCAACTGTCCTGTAAATTTGGCGATGTTTGAATAATTACTGCAAAAGTTATTAATGAGATTAATGTGAAATTTTATTTAGTATTATTAAAAGTTATTCTTTTAGACGTCAATTCAGACGTCAATTCTCAACCGTTTTCCATGTAATTTTGCAGGCACCATCGGCTGGCATTACGGCAACTGCCCTGTAAATTTGGCGAAGTTTGATTAATTACTGCAAAAGTCATTAATGAGCTTGGTGTGAAATTTGATTGAGTATTATCAAAAGTTATTCATTTAGACGTCAATTCAGACGTCAATTCTTAAACGTTTGCCATGTAGTTTTGCAGGCAACATCGGCTGTTATTACGGCAACTTCCCTGTAGATTTGGCGAAGTTTGATTAATTACTGCAAGAGTTATTAATGAGATTGGTGTGAAAATTGATTGAGTATTATTAAAAGTTATTCATTTTAGACGTCAATTCAGACGTCAATTCTCAACCGTTTGCCATGTAGTTTTGCAGGCAACATCGGCTGTTATTACGGCAACTTTCCTGTAAATTTGGCGAAGTTTGATTAATTACTGCAAAAGTTATTAATGAGATTGGTGTGAAATTTGATTGAGTATTATTAAAAGTTATTCATTTAGACGTCAATTCAGACGTCAATTCTCAACCGTTCTCGATGTAGTTTTGCAGGCACCATCGGCTGGTATTACGGCAACTTCCGTGTAAATTTGGCGAAGTTTGATTTATTATTGCAGAAGTTATTAATGAGCTTGGTGTGAAATTTGATTGAGTATTATTAAAAGTCATTCATTAAGACGTCAATTCAGACGTCAATTATCAACCGTTTTCCATGTAGTTTTGCAGGCACCATCGGCTGGTATTACGGCAACTTCCCTGTATATTTGGCGAAGTTTGATTAATTACTGCAAAAGTTATTAATGAGATTAGTTTAAAATTTGATTGAGTATTATTAAAAGTTATTAATTTAGACGTCAATTCTGACGTCAATTCTAAACCGTTTTCGATGTAGTTTTGCAGGCACCATCGGCTGGTATTACGGCAACTTCCGTGTAAATTTGGAGACGTTTGATTAATTATTGCAGAAGTTATTAATGAGCTTGGTGTGAAATTTGATTGACTATTACTAAAAGTTATTCACTTAGACGTCAATTCAGACGTCAATTCTAAACCGTTTTCCATGTAATTTTGCAGGCACCATCGGCTGGCATTACGGCAACTTCCCTGTATATTTCTCGAAGTTTGATTAATTACTGCAAAAGTTATTAATGAGATTGGTTTGAAATTTGATTGAGTATTATTAAAAGTTATTCATTTAGACGTCAATTCAGACGTCAATTCTAAACCGTTTTAGATGTAGTTTTGCAGGCACCATCGGCTGGTATTACGGCAACTTCCGTGTAAATTAGATGAAGTTTGATTTATTATTGCAGAAGTTATTAATGAACTTGGTGTGAAAGTTGATTGACTATTACTAAAAGTTATTCATTTAGACGTCAATTCAGACGTCAAATTCTCGACCGTTTTCCATGTAGTTTTGCAGGCAACATTGGCTGTTACTACGGCAACTTTCCTGTAAATTTGGCGAAGTTTGAATAATTACTGCAAAAGTTATTAATGAGATTAATGTGAAATTTGATTGAGTATTATTAAAAGTTATTCATTTAGACGTCAATTCAGACGTCAATTCTCAACCGTTCTCGATGTAGTTTTGCAGGCACCATCGGCTGGTATTACGGCAACTTCCGTGTAAATTGGCGAAGTTTGATTTATTATTGCAGAAGTTATTAATGAGCTTGGTGTGAAATTTGATTGAGTATTATTAAAAGTCATTCATTAAGACGTCAATTCAGACGTCAATTATCAACCGTTTTCCATGTAGTTTTGCAGGCACCATCGGCTGGTATTACGGCAACTTCCCTGTATATTTGGCGAAGTTTGATTAATTACTGCAAAAGTTATTAATGAGATTAGTTTAAAATTTGATTGAGTATTATTAAAAGTTATTAATTTAGACGTCAATTCTGACGTCAATTCTAAACCGTTTTCGATGTAGTTTTGCAGGCACCATCGGCTGGTATTACGGCAACTTCCGTGTAAATTTGGTGACGTTTGATTAATTATTGCAGAAGTTATTAATGAGCTTGGTGTGAAATTTGATTGACTATTACTAAAAGTTATTCATTTAGACGTCAATTCAGACGTCAATTCTAAACCGTTTTCCATGTAATTTTGCAGGCACCATCGGCTGGCATTACGGCAACTTCCCTGTATATTTCTCGAAGTTTGATTAATTACTGCAAAAGTTATTAATGAGATTGGTTTGAAATTTGATTGAGTATTATTAAAAGTTATTCATTTAGACGTCAATTCAGACGTCAATTCTAAACCGTTTTAGATGTAGTTTTGCAGGCACCATCGGCTGGTATTACGGCAACTTCCGTGTAAATTAGATGAAGTTTGATTTATTATTGCAGAAGTTATTAATGAACTTGGTGTGAAAGTTGATTGACTATTACTAAAAGTTATTCATTTAGACGTCAATTCAGACGTCAATTCTCGACCGTTTTCCATGTAGTTTTGCAGGCAACATTGGCTGTTACTACGGCAACTTTCCTGTAAATTTGGCGAAGTTTGAATAATTACTGCAAAAGTTATTAATGAGATTAATGTGAAATTTGATTGAGTATTATTAAAAGTTATTCATTTAGACGTCAATTCTCACGTCAATTTTCAACCGTTTTCCATGTAGTTTTGCAGGCACCATCGGCTGGTATTACAGCAACTTCCCTGTATATTTGGCGAAGTTTGATTAATTACTGCAAAAGTTATTAATGAGATTGGTTTAAAATTTGATTGAGTATTATTAAAAGTTATTCATTTAGACGTCAATTCAGACGTCAATTCTAAACCGTTTTCGATGTAGTTTTGCAGGCACCATCGGCTGGTATTACGGCAACTTCCGTGTAAATTTGGTGAAGTTTGATTAATTATTGCAGAAGTTATCAATGAGCTTGGTGTGAAATTTGATTGACTATTACTAAAAGTTATTCATTTAGACGTCAATTCAGACGTCAATTCTCAACCGTTTTCCATGTAGTTTTGCAGGCAACATTGGCTGTTATTACGGCAACTGTCCTGTAAATTTGGCGAAGTTTGAATAATTACTGCAAAAGTTATTAATGAGATTAATGTGAAATTTTATTTAGTATTATTAAAAGTTATTCTTTTAGACGTCAATTCAGACGTCAATTCTCAACCGTTTTCCATGTAATTTTGCAGGCACCATCGGCTGGCATTACGGCAACTGCCCTGTAAATTTGGCGAAGTTTGATTAATTACTGCAAAAGTCATTAATGAGCTTGGTGTGAAATTTGATTGAGTATTATCAAAAGTTATTCATTTAGACGTCAATTCAGACGTCAATTCTTAAACGTTTGCCATGTAGTTTTGCAGGCAACATCGGCTGTTATTACGGCAACTTCCCTGTAGATTTGGCGAAGTTTGATTAATTACTGCAAGAGTTATTAATGAGATTGGTGTGGAAATTGATTGAGTATTATTAAAAGTTATTCATTTTAGACGTCAATTCAGACGTCAATTCTCAACCGTTTGCCATGTAGTTTTGCAGGCAACATCGGCTGTTATTACGGCAACTTTCCTGTAAATTTGGTGAAGTTTGATTAATTACTGCAAAAGTTATTAATGAGATTGGTGTGAAATTTGATTGAGTATTATTAAAAGTTATTCATTTAGACGTCAATTCACACGTCAATTTTCAACCGTTTTCCATGTAGTTTTGCAGGCACCATCGGCTGGTATTACAGCAACTTCCCTGTATATTTGGCGAAGTTTGATTAATTACTGCAAAAGTTATTAATGAGATTGGTTTAAAATTTGATTGAGTATTATTAAAAGTTATTCATTTGGACGTCAATTCAGACGTCAATTCTAAACCGTTTTCGATGTAGTTTTGCAGGCACCATCGGCTGGTATTACGGCAACTTCCGTGTAAATTTGGTGAAGTTTGATTAATTATTGCAGAAGTTATCAATGAGCTTGGTGTGAAATTTGATTGACTATTACTAAAAGTTATTCATTTAGACGTCAATTCAGACGTCAATTCTCAACCGTTTTCCATGTAGTTTTGCAGGCAACATTGGCTGTTATTACGGCAACTGTCCTGTAAATTTGGCGAAGTTTGAATAATTACTGCAAAAGTTATTAATGAGATTAATGTGAAATTTTATTTAGTATTATTAAAAGTTATTCTTTTAGACGTCAATTCAGACGTCAATTCTCAACCGTTTTCCATGTAATTTTGCAGGCACCATCGGCTGGCATTACGGCAACTGCCCTGTAAATTTGGCGAAGTTTGATTAATTACTGCAAAAGTCATTAATGAGCTTGGTGTGAAATTTGATTGAGTATTATCAAAAGTTATTCATTTAGACCTCAATTCAGACGTCAATTCTCAAACGTTTGCCATGTTGTTTTGCAGGCAACATCGGCTGTTATTACGGCAACTTCCCTGTAGATTTGGCGAAGTTTGATTAATTACTGCAAGAGTTATTAATGAGATTGGTGTGAAAATTGATTGAGTATTATTAAAAGTTATTCATTTTAGACGTCAATTCAGACGTCAATTCTCAACCGTTTGCCATGTAGTTTTGCAGGCACCATCGGCTGTTATTACGGCAACTTTCCTGTAAATTTGGCGAAGTTTGATTAATTACTGCAAAAGTTATTAATGAGATTGGTGTGAAATTTGATTGAGTATTATTAAAAGTTATTCATTTAGACGTCAATTCAGACGTCAATTCTCAACCGTTCTCGATGTAGTTTTGCAGGCACCATCGGCTGGTATTACGGCAACTTCCGTGTAAATTTGGCGAAGTTTGATTTATTATTGCAGAAGTTATTAATGAGCTTGGTGTGAAATTTGATTGAGTATTATTAAAAGTTATTCATTAAGACGTCAATTCAGACGTCAATTATCAACCGTTTTCCATGTAGTTTTGCAGGCACCATCGGCTGGTATTACGGCAACTTCCCTGTATATTTGGCGAAGTTTAATTAATTACTGCAAAAGTTATTAATGAGATTAGTTTAAAATTTGATTGAGTATTATTAAAAGTTATTAATTTAGACGTCAATTCAGACGTCAATTCTAAACCGTTTTCGATCTAGTTTTGCAGGCACCATCGGCTGGTATTACGGCAACTTCCGTGTAAATTTGGTGACGTTTGATTAATTATTGCAGAAGTTATTAATGAGCTTGGTGTGAAATTTGATTGACTATTACTAAAAGTTATTCATTTAGACGTCAATTCAGACGTCAATTCTCAACCGTTTTCCATGTAATTTTGCAGGCACCATCGGCTGGCATTACGGCAACTTCCCTGTATATTTCTCGAAGTTTGATTAATTACTGCAAGAGTTATTAATGAGATTGGTTTGAAATTTGATTGAGTATTATTAAAAGTTATTCATTTAGACGTCAATTCAGACGTCAATTCTAAACCGTTTTTGATGTAGTTTTGCAGGCACCATCGGCTGGTATTACGGCAACTTCCGTGTAAATTAGATGAAGTTTGATTTATTATTGCAGAAGTTATTAATGAACTTGGTGTGAAAGTTGATTGACTATTACTAAAAGTTATTCATTTAGACGTCAATTCAGACGTCAATTCTCAACCGTTTTCCATGTAGTTTTGCAGGCAACATTGGCTGTTATTACGGCAACTTTCCTGTAAATTTGGCGAAGTTTGAATAATTACTGCAAAAGTTATTAATGAGATTAATGTGAAATTTTATTTAGTATTATTAAAAGTTATTCTTTTAGACGTCAATTCAGACGTCAATTCTCAACCGTTTTCCATGTAATTTTGCAGGCAACATTGGCTGTTATTACGGCAACTTCCCTTTAAATTTGGCGAAGTTTGATTTATTTACTGCAAAAGTTATTAATGAGCTTGGTGTGAAATTTGATTGGGTATTATCAAAAGTTATTCATTTTCGACTTCAATTCAGACGTCAATTCTCAAACGTTTGCCATGTAGTTTTGCAGGCAACATCGGCTGTTATTACGGCAACTTCCCTGTAGATTTGGCGAAGATTGATTAATTACTGCAAGAGTTATTAATGAGATTGGTGTGAAAATTGATAGAGTATTATTAAAAGTTATTCATTTTAGACGTCAATTCAGACGTCAATTCTCAACCGTTTGCCATGTAGTTTTGCAGGCAACATCGGCTGTTATTACGGCAACTTTCCTGTAAATTTGGCGAAGTTTGATTAATTACTGCAAAAGTTATTAATGAGATTGGTGTGAAATTTGATTGAGTATTATTAAAAGTTATTCATTTAGACGTCAATTCACACGTCAATTTTCAACCGTTTTCCATGTAGTTTTGCAGGCACCATCGGCTGGTATTACAGCAACTTCCCTGTATATTTGGCGAAGTTTGATTAATTACTGCAAAAGTTATTAATGAGATTGGTTAAAATTTGATTGAGTATTATTAAAAGTTATTCATTTAGACGTCAATTCAGACGTCAATTCTAAACCGTTTTCGATGTAGTTTTGCAGGCACCATCGGCTGGTATTACGGCAACTTCCGTGTAAATTTGGTGAAGTTTGATTAATTATTGCAGAAGTTATCAATGAGCTTGGTGTGAAATTTGATTGACTATTACTAAAAGTTATTCATTTAGACGTCAATTCAGACGTCAATTCTCAACCGTTTTCCATGTAGTTTTGCAGGCAACATTGGCTGTTATTACGGCAACTGTCCTGTAAATTTGCGAAGTTTGAATAATTACTGCAAAAGTTATTAATGAGATTAATGTGAAATTGTATTTAGTATTATTAAAAGTTATTCTTTTTAGACGTCAATTCAGACGTCAATTCTCAACCGTTTTCCATGTAATTTTGCAGGCACCATCGGCTGGCATTACGGCAACTGCCCTGTAAATTTGGCGAAGTTTGGATTATTACTGCAAAAGTCATTAATGAGCTTGGTGTGAAATTTGATTGAGTATTATCAAAAGTTATTCATTTAGACCTCAATTCAGACGTCAATTCTCAAACGTTTGCCATGTAGTTTTGCAGGCAACATCGGCTGTTATTACGGCAACTTCCCTGTAGATTTGGCGAAGTTTGATTAATTACTGCAAGAGTTATTAATGAGATTGGTGTGAAAATTGATTGAGTATTATTAAAAGTTATTCATTTTAGACGTCAATTCAGACGTCAATTCTCAACCGTTTGCCATGTAGTTTTGCAGGCACCATCGGCTGTTATTACGGCAACTTTCCTGTAAATTTGGCGAAGTTTGATTAATTACTGCAAAAGTTATTAATGAGATTGGTGTGAAATTTGATTGAGTATTATTAAAAGTTATTCATTTAGACGTCAATTCAGACGTCAATTCTCAACCGTTCTCGATGTAGTTTTGCAGGCACCATCGGCTGGTATTACGGCAACTTCCGTGTAAATTTGGCGAAGTTTGATTTATTATTGCAGAAGTTATTAATGAGCTTGGTGTGAAATTTGATTGAGTATTATTAAAAGTTATTCATTAAGACGTCAATTCAGACGTCAATTATCAACCGTTTTCCATGTAGTTTTGCAGGCACCATCGGCTGGTATTACGGCAACTTCCCTGTATATTTGGCGAAGTTTAATTAATTACTGCAAAAGTTATTAATGAGATTAGTTTAAATTTGATTGAGTATTATTAAAAGTTATTAATTTAGAACGTCAATTCAGACGTCAATTCTAACGTTTCGATCTAGTTTTGCAGGCACCATCGGCTGGTATTACGGCAACTTCCGTGTAAATTTGGTGACGTTTGATAATTATTGCAGAAGTTATTAATGAGCTTGGTGTGAAATTTTGATTGACTATTACTAAAAGTTATTCATTTAGACGTCAATTCAGACGTCAATTCTCAAACCGTTTTCCATGTAATTTTGCAGGCACCATCGGTGGCATTACGGCAACTTCCCTGTATATTTCTCGAAGTTTGATTAATTACTGCAAGAGGTATTAATGAGATTGGTTTGAAATTTGATTGAGTATTATTAAAAGTTATTCATTTAGACGTCAATTCAGACGTACATTCTAAACCGTTTTTGATGTAGTTTTGCAGGCACCATCGGCTGGTATTACGGCAACTTCCGTGTAAATTAGATGAAGTTTGATTTATTATTGCAGAAGTTATTAATGAACTTGGTGTGAAAGTTGATTGACTATTACTAAAAAGTTATTCATTTAGACGTCAATTCAGACGTCAATTCTCAACCGTTTTTCCATGTAGTTTTGCAAGGCAACATTGGCTGTTATTACGGCAACTTTCCTGTAAATTTGGCGAAGTTTGAATAATTACTGCAAAAGTTATTAATGAGATTAATGTGAAATTTTATTTAGTTATTATTAAAAGTTATTCTTTTAGACGTCAATTCAGACGTCAATTCTCAACCGTTTCCATGTAATTTTGCAGGCAACATTGGCTGTTATTACGGCAACTTCCATTTAAATTTGGCGAGTTTGATTTATTTACTGCAAAAGTTATTAATGAGCTTGGTGTGAAATTTGATTGGGTATTATCAAAAGTTATTCATTTTCGACTTCAATTCAGACGTCAATTCTCAAACGTTTGCCATGTAGTTTTGCAGGCAACATCGGCTGTTATTACGGCAACTTCCCTGTAGATTTGGCGAAGTTTGATTAATTACTGCAAGAGTTATTAATGAGATTGGTGTGAAAATTGATAGAGTATTATTAAAAGTTATTCATTTTAGACGTCAATTCAGACGTCAATTCTCAACCGTTTTCCATGTAGTTTTGCAGGCAACATCGGCTGTTATTACCGCAACTTTCCTGTAAATTTGGCGAAGTTTGATTAATTACTGCAAAAGTTATTAATGAGATTGGTGTGAAATTTGATTGAGTATTATTAAAAGTTATTCATTTAGACGTCAATTCAGACGTCAATTCTAAACCGTTTTCGATGTAGTTTTGCAGGCACCATCAGCTGGTATTACGGCAACTTCCGTGTAAATTTGGTGAAGTTTGATTAATTATTGCAGAAGTTATTAATGAGCTTCGTGTGAAATTTGATTGACTATTACTAAAAGTTATTCATTTAGACGTCAATTCAGACGTCAATTCTCAACCGTTTTCCATGTAGTTTTGCAGGCAACATTGGCTGTTATTACGGCAACTTCCCTGTAAATTTGGCGAAGTTTGATTAATTACTGCAAAAGTTATTAATGAGATTGGTGTGAAATTTGATTGAGTATTATTAAAAGTTATTCATTTAGACGTCAATTCAGACGTCAATTATCAACCGTTTTCCATGTAGTTTTGCAGGCACCATCGGCTGGTATTACGGCAACTTCCCTGTAAATTTGGCGAAGTTTGATTAATTACTGCAAAAGTTATTAATGAGATTGGTTTAAAATTTGATTGAGTATTATTAAAAGTTATTCATTTAGACGTCAATTCAGACGTCAATTCTAAACCGTTTTCGATGTAGTTTTGCAGGCACTATCAGCTGGTATTGCGGCAACTTCCGTGTAAATTTGGTGAAGTTTGATTAATTATTGCAGAAGTTATTAATGAGCTTGGTGTGAAATTTGATTGACTATTACTAAAAGTTATTCATTTAGACGACAATTCAGACGTCAATTCTCAACCGTTTTCGATGTAGTTTTGCAGGCAACATTGGCTGTTATTACGGCAACTTTCCTGTAAATTTGGCGAAGTTTGAATAATTACTGCAAAAGTTATTAATGAGATTAATGTGAAATTTGATTTAGTATTATTAAAAGTTATTCATTTAGACGTCAATTCAGACGTCAATTCTCAACCGTTCTCGATGTAGTTTTGCAGGCACCATCGGCTGGTATTACGGCAACTTCCGTGTAAATTTGGTGAAGTTTGATTTATTATTGCAGAAGTTATTAATGAGCTTGGTGTGAAATTTGATTGAGTATTATTAAAAGTTATTCATTTAGACGTCAATTCAGACGTCAATTCTGAACCGTTTTCGATGTAGTTTTGCAGGCACCATCAGCTGGTATTACGGCAACTTCCGTGTAAATTTGGTGAAGTTTGATTAATTACTGCGAAAGTTATTAATGAGATTGGTTTAAAATTTGATTGACTATTACTAAAAGTTATTCATTTAGACGTCAATTCAGACGTCAATTCTCAACCGTTTTCCATGTAGTTTTGCAGGCAACATTGGCTGTTATTACGGCAACTTTCCTGTAAATTTGGCGAAGTTTGAATAATTACTGCAAAAGTTATTAATGAGATTAATGTGAAATTTGATTTAGTATTATTAAACGTTATTCATTTAGACGTCAATTCAGACGTCAATTCTCAACCGTTTTCCATGTAATTTTGCAGGCACCATCGGCTGGCATTACGGCAACTGCCCTGTAAATTTGGCGAAGTTTGATTAATTACTGCAAAAGTCATTAATGAGATTGGTGTGAAATTTGATTGAGTATTATTAAAAGTTATTCATTTAGACGTCAATTTAAACGTCAATTCTCAACCGTTTGCCATGTAGTTTTACGGCAACTTCCGTGTAAATTTGGTGAAGTTTGATTTATTATTGCAGAAGTTATTAATGAGCTTGGTGTGAAATTTGATTGAGTATTATTAAAAGTTATTCATTTAGACGTCAATTCAGACGTCAATTATCAACCGTTTTCCATGTAGTTTTGCAGGCACCATCGGCTGGTATTACGGCAACTTCCCTGTATATTTGGCGAAGTTTGATTAATTACTGCAAAAGTTATTAATGAGATTGGTTTAAAATTTGATTGAGTATTATTAAAAGTTATTCATTTAGACGTCAATTCAGACGTCAATTCTAAACCGTTTTCGATGTAGTTTTGCAGGCACCATCAGCTGGTATTACGGCAACTTCCGTGTAAATTTGGTGAAGTTTGATTAATTACTGCGAAAGTTATTAATGAGATTGGTTTAAAATTTGATTGACTATTACTAAAAGTTATTCATTTAGACGTCAATTCAGACGTCAATTCTCAACCGTTTTCCATGTAGTTTTGCAGGCAACATTGGCTGTTATTACGGCAACTTTCCTGTAAATTTGGCGAAGTTTGAATAATTACTGCAAAAGTTATTAATGAGATTAATGTGAAATTTGATTTAGTATTATTAAACGTTATTCATTTAGACGTCAATTCAGACGTCAATTCTCAACCGTTTTCCATGTAATTTTGCAGGCACCATCGGCTGGCATTACGGCAACTGCCCTGTAAATTTGGCGAAGTTTGATTAATTACTGCAAAAGTCATTAATGAGATTGGTGTGAAATTTGATTGAGTATTATTAAAAGTTATTCATTTAGACGTCAATTTAAACGTCAATTCTCAACCGTTTGCCATGTAGTTTTGCAGGCAACATTGGCTGTTATTACGGCAACTTCCCTTTAAATTTGGCGAAGTTTGATTAATTACTGCAAAAGTTATTAATGAGCTTGGTGTGAAATTTGATTGAGTATTATCAAAACTTATTCATTTTAGACGTCAATTCAGACGTCAATTCTCAACCGTTTGCCATGTAGTTTTGCAGGCAACATCGGCTGTTATTACGGCAACTTCCCTGTAGATTTGGCGAAGTTTGATTAATTACTGCAAAAGTCATTAATGAGATTGGTGTGAAATTTGATTGAGTATTATTAAAAGTTATTCATTTAGACGTCAATTCAAACGTCAATTCTCAACCGTTTGCCATGTAGTTTTGCAGGCAACATTGGCTGTTATTACGGCAACTTCCATGTAAATTTGGCGAAGTTTAATTAATTACTGCAAAAGTTATTAATGAGATTGGTGTGAAATTTGATTGGGTATTATTAAAAGTTATTCATTTAGACGTCAATTCAGACGTCAATTATCAACCGTTTTCCATGTAGTTTTGCAGGCACCATCGGCTGGTATTACTGCAACTTCCCTGTATATTTGGCGAAGTTTGATTAATTACTGCAAAAGTTATTAATGAGATTGGTTTAAAATTTGATTGAGTATTATTAAAAGTTATTCATTTAGACGTCAATTCAGACGTCAATTCTACACCGTTTTCAATGTAGTTTTGCAGGCACCATCGGCTGGTATTACGGCAACTTCCGTGTAAATTTAGTGAAGTTTGATTAATTATTGCAGAAGTTATTAATGAGCTTGGTGTGAAATTTGATTGACTATTACTAAAAGTTATTTATTTAGACGTCAATTCAGACGTCAATTCTCAACCGTTTTCCATGTAGTTTTGCAGGCAACATTGGCTGTTATTAAGGCAACTTTCTTGTAAATTTGGCGAAGTTTGAATAATTACTGCAAAAGTTATTAATGAGATTAATGTGAAATTTGATTTGGTATTATTAAAAGTTATTCATTTAGACGTCAATTCAGACGTCAAATCACAACCGTTTTCCATGTAATTTTGCAGGCAACATTGGCTGTTATTACGGCAACTTTCTTGTAAATTTGGCGAAGTTTGATTAATTACTGCAAAAGTCATTAATGAGATTGGTGTGAAATTTGATTGAGTATTATTAAAAGTTATTCATTTAGACGTCAATTCAAACGTCAATTCTCAACCGTTTGCCATGTAGTTTTGCAGGCAGCATTGGCTGTTATTACGGCAACTTCCCTTTAAATTTGGCGAAGTTTGATTAATTACTGCAAAAATTATTAATGAGCTTGGTGTGAAATTTGATTGAGTATTATTAAAAGTTATTCATTTTAGACGTCAATTCAGACGTCAATTCTAAACCGTTTTCGATGTAGTTTTGCAGGCACCATCAGCTGGTATTACGGCAACTTCCGTGTAAATTTGGTGAAGTTTGATTAATTATTGCAGAAGTTATTAATGAGCTTCGTGTGAAATTTGATTGACTATTACTAAAAGTTATTCATTTAGACGTCAATTCAGACGTCAATTCTCAACCGTTTTCCATGTAGTTTTGCAGGCAACATTGGCTGTTATTACGGCAACTTCCCTGTAAATTTGGCGAAGTTTGATTAATTACTGCAAAAGTTATTAATGAGATTGGTGTGAAATTTGATTGAGTATTATTAAAAGTTATTCATTTAGACGTCAATTCAGACGTCAAT
Organism: Flabesymbios commensalis; assembly: GCA_964017125.1. Lineage (NCBI taxonomy): Eukaryota > Metazoa > Annelida > Polychaeta > Terebellida > Flabelligeridae > Flabesymbios > Flabesymbios commensalis. The sequence goes on from CAXHKU010000360.1 coordinate 40,750, forward strand.
TCTAAACCGTTTTCGATGTAGTTTTGCAGGCACCATCAGCTGGTATTGCGGCAACTTCCGTGTAAATTTGGTGAAGTTTGATTAATTATTGCAGAAGTTATTAATGAGCTTGGTGTGAAATTTGATTGACTATTACTAAAAGTTATTCATTTAGACGTCAATTCAGACGTCAATTCTCAACCGTTTTCGATGTAGTTTTGCAGGCAACATTGGCTGTTATTACGGCAACTTTCCTGTAAATTTGGCGAAGTTTGAATAATTACTGCAAAAGTTATTAATGAGATTAATGTGAAATTTGATTTAGTATTATTAAAAGTTATTCATTTAGACGTCAATTCAGACGTCAATTCTCAACCGTTCTCGATGTAGTTTTGCAGGCACCATCGGCTGGTATTACGGCAACTTCCGTGTAAATTTGGTGAAGTTTGATTTATTATTGCAGAAGTTATTAATGAGCTTGGTGTGAAATTTGATTGAGTATTATTAAAAGTTATTCATTTAGACGTCAATTCAGACGTCAATTCTGAACCGTTTTCGATGTAGTTTTGCAGGCACCATCAGCTGGTATTACGGCAACTGCCGTGTAAATTTGGTGAAGTTTGATTAATTACTGCGAAAGTTATTAATGAGATTGGTTTAAAATTTGATTGACTATTACTAAAAGTTATTCATTTAGACGTCAATTCAGACGTCAATTCTCAACCGTTTTCCATGTAGTTTTGCAGGCAACATTGGCTGTTATTACGGCAACTTTCCTGTAAATTTGGCGAAGTTTGAATAATTACTGCAAAAGTTATTAATGAGATTAATGTGAAATTTGATTTAGTATTATTAAACGTTATTCATTTAGACGTCAATTCAGACGTCAATTCTCAACCGTTTTCCATGTAATTTTGCAGGCACAATCGGCTGGCATTACGGCAACTGCCCTGTAAATTTGGCGAAGTTTGATTAATTACTGCAAAAGTCATTAATGAGATTGGTGTGAAATTTGATTGAGTATTATTAAAAGTTATTCATTTAGACGTCAATTTAAACGTCAATTCTCAACCGTTTGCCATGTAGTTTTACGTCAACTTCCGTGTAAATTTGGTGAAGTTTGATTTATTATTGCAGAAGTTATTAATGAGCTTGGTGTGAAATTTGATTGAGTATTATTAAAATTATTCATTTAGACGTCAATTCAGACGTCAATTATCAACCGTTTTCCATGTAGTTTTGCAGGCACCATCGGCTGGTATTACGGCAACTTCCCTGTATATTTGGCGAAGTTTGATTAATTACTGCAAAAGTTATTAATGAGATTGGTTTAAAATTTGATTGAGTATTATTAAAAGTTATTCATTTAGACGTCAATTCAGACGTCAATTCTAAACCGTTTTCGATGTAGTTTTGCAGGCACCATCAGCTGGTATTACGGCAACTTCCGTGTAAATTTGGTGAAGTTTGATTAATTACTGCGAAAGTTATTAATGAGATTGTTTTAAAATTTGATTGACTATTACTAAAAGTTATTCATTTAGACGTCAATTCAGACGTCAATTCTCAACCGTTTTCCATGTAGTTTTGCAGGCAACATTGGCTGTTATTACGGCAACTTTCCTGTAAATTTGGCGAAGTTTGAATAATTACTGCAAAAGTTATTAATGAGATTAATGTGAAATTTGATTTAGTATTATTAAACGTTATTCATTTAGACGTCAATTCAGACGTCAATTCTCAACCGTTTTCCATGTAATTTTGCAGGCACCATCGGCTGGCATTACGGCAACTGCCCTGTAAATTTGGCGAAGTTTGATTAATTACTGCAAAAGTCATTAATGAGATTGGTGTGAAATTTGATTGAGTATTATTAAAAGTTATTCATTTAGACGTCAATTTAAACATCAATTCTCAACCGTTTGCCATGTAGTTTTGCAGGCAACATTGGCTGTTATTACGGCAACTTCCCTTTAAATTTGGCGAAGTTTGATTAATTACTGCAAAAGTTATTAATGAGCTTGGTGTGAAATTTGATTGAGTATTATCAAAACTTATTCATTTTAGACGTCAATTCAGACGTCAATTCTCAACCGTTTGCCATGTAGTTTTGCAGGCAACATCGGCTGTTATTACGGCAACTTCCATGTAAATTTGGCGAAGTTTAATTAATTACTGCAAAAGTTATTAATGAGATTGGTGTGAAATTTGATTGGGTATTATTAAAAGTTATTCATTTAGACGTCAATTCAGACGTCAATTATCAACCGTTTTCCATGTAGTTTTGCAGGCACCATCGGCTGGTATTACGGCAACTTCCCTGTATATTTGGCGAAGTTTGATTAATTACTGCAAAAGTTATTAATGAGATTGGTTTAAAATTTGATTGAGTATTATTAAAAGTTATTCATTTAGACGTCAATTCAAACGTCAATTCTCAACCGTTTGCCATGTAGTTTTGCAGGCAACATTGGCTGTTATTACGGCAACTTCCATGTAAATTTGGCGAAGTTTAATTAATTACTGCAAAAGTTATTAATGAGATTGGTGTGAAATTTGATTGGGTATTATTAAAAGTTATTCATTTAGACGTCAATTCAGACGTCAATTATCAACCGTTTTCCATGTAGTTTTGCAGGCACCATCGGCTGGTATTACGGCAACTTCCCTGTATATTTGGCGAAGTTTGATTAATTACTGCAAAAGTTATTAATGAGATTGGTTTAAAATTTGATTGAGTATTATTAAAAGTTATTCATTTAGACGTCAATTCAGACGTCAATTCTAAACCGTTTTCGATGTAGTTTTGCAGGCACCATCGGCTGGTATTACGGCAACTTCCGTGTAAATTTGGTGAAGTTTGATTAATTATTGCAGAAGTTATTAATGAGCTTGGTGTGAAATTTGATTGACTATTACTAAAAGTTATTTATTTAGACGTCAATTCAGACGTCAATTCTCAACCGTTTTCCATGTAGTTTTGCAGGCAACATTGGCTGTTATTAAGGCAACTTTCTTGTAAATTTGGCGAAGTTTGAATAATTACTGCAAAAGTTATTAATGAGATTAATGTGAAATTTGATTTGGTATTATTAAAAGTTATTCATTTAGACGTCAATTCAGACGTCAATTCTCAACCGTTTTCCATGTAATTTTGCAGGCAACATTGGCTGTTATTACGGCAACTTTCTTGTAAATTTGGCGAAGTTTGATTAATTACTGCAAAAGTCATTAATGAGATTGGTGTGAAATTTGATTGAGTATTATTAAAAGTTATTCATTTAGACGTAAATTCAAACGTCAATTCTCAACCGTTTGCCATGTAGTTTTGCAGGCAACATTGGCTGTTATTACGGCAACTTCCCTTTAAATTTGGCGAAGTTTGATTAATTACTGCAAAAATTATTAATGAGCTTGGTGTGAAATTTGATTGAGTATTATCAAAAGTTATTCATTTTAGACGCCAATTCAGACGTCAATTCTCAACCGTTTGCCATGTAGTTTTGCAGGCAACATCGGCTGTTATTACGGCAACTTTCCTGTAAATTTGGCGAAGTTTGAATAATTACTGCAAAAGTTATTAATGAGATTAATGTGAAATTTGATTTAGTATTATTAAACGTTATTCATTTAGACGTCAATTCAGACGTCAATTCTCAACCGTTTTCCATGTAATTTTGCAGGCACCATCGGCTGGCATTACGGCAACTGCCCTGTAAATTTGGCGAAGTTTGATTAATTACTGCAAAAGTCATTAATGAGATTGGTGTGAAATTTGATTGAGTATTATTAAAAGTTATTCATTTAGACGTCAATTTAAACATCAATTCTCAACCGTTTGCCATGTAGTTTTGCAGGCAACATTGGCTGTTATTACGGCAACTTCCCTTTAAATTTGGCGAAGTTTGATTAATTACTGCAAAAGTTATTAATGAGCTTGGTGTGAAATTTGATTGAGTATTATCAAAACTTATTCATTTTAGACGTCAATTCAGACTCAATTCTCAACCGTTTGCCATGTAGTTTTGCAGGCAACATTGGCTGTTATTACGGCAACTTCCCTTTAAATTTGGCGAAGTTTGATTAATTACTGCAAAAATTATTAATGAGCTTGGTGTGAAATTTGATTGAGTATTATCAAAAGTTATTCATTTTAGACGCCAATTCAGACGTCAATTCTCAACCGTTTGCCATGTAGTTTTGCAGGCAACATCGGCTGTTATTACGGCAACTTTCCTGTAAATTTGGCGAAGTTTGATTAATTACTGCAAAAGTTATTAATGAGATTGGTGTGAAATTTGATTGCGTATTATTCAAAGTTATTCATTTAGACGTCAATTCAGACGTCAATTCTCAACCGTTCTCGATGTAGTTTTGCAGGCACCATCGGCTGGTATTACGGCAACTTCCGTGTAAATTTGGCGAAGTTTGATTTATTATTGCAGAAGTTATTAATGAGCTTGGTGTGAAATTTGATTGAGTTTATTAAAAGTTATTCATTTAGACGTCAATTCAGACGTCAATTATCAACCGTTTTTCATGTAGTTTTGCAGGCACCATCGGCTGGTATTACGGCAACTTCCCTGTATATTTGGCGAAGTTTGATTAATTACTGCAAAAGTTATTAATGAGATTGGTTTAAAATTAGATTGAGTATTATTAAAAGTTATTCATTTAGACGTCAATTCAGACGTCAATTCTAAACCGTTTTCGATGTAGTTTTGCAGGCACCATCGGCTGGTATTACGGCAACTTCCGTGTAAATTTGGCGAAGTTTGATTTATTATTGCAGAAGTCATTAATGAGATTGGTGTGAAATTTGATTGAGTATTATTAAAAGTTATTCATTTAGACGTCAATTCAAACGTCAATTCTCAACCGTTTTCAATGTAGTTTTGCAGGCAACATCGGCTGTTATTACGGCAACTTTCCTGTATTCCTGTAAATTTGGCGAAGTTTGATTAATTACTGCAAAAGTTATTAATGAGATTGGTGTGAAAATTGATTGAGTATTATTAAAAGTTATTCATTTTAGACGTCAATTCAGACGTCAATTCTCAACCGTTTTCCATGTAGTTTTGCAGGCAACATCGGCTGTTATTACGGCAACTTCCCTGTAAATTTGGCGAAGTTTGATTAATTACTGCAAAAGTCATTAATGAGATTGGTGTGAAATTTGATTGAGTATTATTAAAAGTTATTCATTTAGACGTCAATTCAAACGTCAATTCTCAACCGTTTGCCATGTAGTTTTGCAGGCAACATTGGCTGTTATTACGGCAACTTCCATGTAAATTTGGCGAAGTTTAATTAATTACTGCAAAAGTTATTAATGAGATTGGTGTGAAATTTGATTGGGTATTATTAAAAGTTATTCATTTAGACGTCAATTCAGACGTCAATTATCAACCGTTTTCCATGTAGTTTTGCAGGCACCATCGGCTGGTATTACGGCAACTTCCCTGTATATTTGCGAAGTTTGATTAATTACTGCAAAAGATATTAATGAGATTGGTTTAAAATTTGATTGAGTATTATTAAAAGTTATTCATTTAGACGTCAATTCAGACGTCAATTATAAACCGTTTTCGATGTAGTTTTGCAGGCACCATCGGCTGGTATTACGGCAACTTCCGTGTAAATTTGGTGAAGTTTGATTAATTATTGCAGAAGTTATTAATGAGCTTGGTGTGAAATTTGATTGACTATTACTAAAAGTTATTTATTTAGACGTCAATTCAGACGTCAATTCTCAACTGTTTTCCATGTAGTTTTGCAGGCAACATTGGCTGTTATTAAGGCAACTTTCTTGTAAATTTGGCGAAGTTTGAATAATTACTGCAAAAGTTATTAATGAGATTAATGTGAAATTTGATTTGGTATTATTAAAAGTTATTCATTTAGACGTCAATTCAGACGTCAAATCTCAACCGTTTTCCATGTAATTTTGCAGGCAACATTGGCTGTTATTACGGCAACTTTCTTGTAAATTTGGCGAAGTTTGATTAATTACTGCAAAAGTCATTAATGAGATTGGTGTGAAATTTGATTGAGTATTATTAAAAGTTATTCATTTAGACGTCAATTCAAACGTCAATTCTCAACCGTTTGCCATGTAGTTTTGCAGGCAACATTGGCTGTTATTACGGCAACTTCCCTTTAAATTTGGCGAAGTTTGATTAATTACTGCAAAAATTATTAATGAGCTTGGTGTGAAATTTGATTGAGTATTATCAAAAGTTATTCATTTTAGACGCCAATTCAGACGTCAATTCTCAACCGTTTGCCATGTAGTTTTGCAGGCAACATCGGCTGTTATTACGGCAACTTCCCTGTAGATTTGGCGAAGTTTGATTAATTACTGCAAAAGTTATTAATGAGATTGGTGTGAAAATTGATTGAGTATTATTAAAAGTTATTCATTTTAGACGTCAATTAAGACGTCAATTCTAAACCGTTTTCGATGTAGTTTTGCAGGCACCATCAGCTGTTATTACGGCAACTTCCGTGTAAATTTGGTGAAGTTTGATTAATTACTGCAAAAGTTATTAATGAGATTGGTTTAAAATTTGATTGACTATTACTAAAAGTTATTCATTTAGACGTCAATTCAGACGTCAATTCTCAACCGTTTTCCATGTAGTTTTGCAGGCAACATTGGCTGTTATTTCGGCAACTTTCCTGTAAATTTGGCGAAGTTTGAAGAATTACTGCAAAAGTTATTAATGAGATTAATGTGAAATGTGATTTAGTATTATTAAAAGTTATTCATTTAGACGTCAATTCAGACGTCAATTCTCAACCGTTTTCCATGTAATTTTGCAGGCGCAGGCACCATCGGCTGGCATTACGGCAACTGCCCTGTAAATTTGGCGAAGTTTGATTAATTACTGCAAAAGTCATTAATGGGATTGGTGTGAAATTTGATTGAGTATTATTAAAAGTTATTTATTTAGACGTCAATTCAAACGTCAATTCTCAACCGTTTGCCATGTAGTTTTGCAGGCAACATTGGCTGTTATTACGGCAACTTCCCTTTAAATTTGGCGAAGTTTGATTAATTACTGCAAAAGTTATTAATGAGCTTGGTGTGAAATTTGATTGAGTATTATCAAAAGTTATTCATTTTAGACGTCAATTCAGACGTCAATTCTCAACCGTTTGCCATGTAGTTTTGCAGGCAACATCGGCTGTTATTACGGCAACTTCCCTTTAAATTTGGCGAAGTTTGATTAATTACTGCAAAAGTTATTAATGAGCTTGGTGTGAAATTTGATTGAGTATTATCAAAAGTTATTCATTTTAGACGTCAATTCAGACGTCAATTCTCAACCGTTTGCCATGTAGTTTTGCAGGCAACATCGGCTATTATTACGGCAACTTCCCTGTGGATTTGGCGAAGTTTGATTAATTACTGCAAAAGTCATTAATGAGATTGGTGTGAAATTTGATTGAGTATTATTAAAATTTATTCATTTAGACGTCAATTCAAACGTCAATTCTCAACCGTTTGCCATGTAGTTTTGCAGGCAACATTGGCTGTTATTACGGCAACTTCCATGTAAATTTGGTGAAGTTTAATTAATTACTGCAAAAGTTATTAATGAGATTGGTGTGAAATTTGATTGGGTATTATTAAAAGTTATTCATTTAGACGTCAATTCAGACGTCAATTATCAACCGTTTTCCATGTAGTTTTGCAGGCGCCATCGGCTGGTATTACGGCAACTTCCCTGTATATTTGGCGAAGTTTGATTAATTACTGCAAAAGTTATTAATGAGATTGGTTTAAAATTTGATTGAGTATTAATAAAAGTTATTCATTTTAGACGTCAATTCAGACGTCAATTCTCAACCGTTTTCAATGTAGTTTTGCAGGCAACATCGGCTGTTATTACGGCAACTTTCCTGTAAATTTGGCGAAGTTTGATTAATTACTGCAAAAGTTATTAATGAGATTGGTGTGAAATTTGATTGAGTATTATTAAAAGTTATTCATTTAGACGTCAATTCAGACGTCAATTCTAAACCGTTCTCGATGTAGTTTTGCAGGCACCATCGGCTGGTATTACGGCAACTACCGTGTAAATTTGGTGAAGTTTGATTTATTATTGCAGAAGTTATTAATGAGCTTGGTGTGAAATTTGATTGAGTATTATTAAAAGTTATTCATTTAGACGTCAATTCAGACGTCAATTATCAACCGTTTTCCATGTAGTTTTGCAGGCACCATCGGCTGGTATTACGGCAACTTCCCTGTATATTTGGCGAAGTTTGATTAATTACTGCAAAAGTTATTATTGAGATTGGTTTAAAATTTGATTGAGTATTATTAAAAGTTATTCATTTAGACGTCAATTAAGACGTCAATTCTAAACCGTTTTCGATGTAGTTTTGCAGGCACCATCAGCTGGTATTACGGCAACTTCCGTGTAAATTTGGTGAAGTGTGATTAATTACTGCAAAAGTTATTAATGAGATTGGTTTAAAATTTGATTGACTATTACTAAAAGTTATTCATTTAGACGTCAATTCAGACGTCAATTCTCAACCGTTTTCCATGTAGTTTTGCAGGCACCATCGGCTGGTATTACGGCAACTTCCCTGTATATTTGGCGAAGTTTGATTAATTACTGCAAAAGTTATTATTGAGATTGGTTTAAAATTTGATTGAGTATTATTAAAAGTTATTCATTTAGACGTCAATTCAGACGTCAATTATCAACCGTTTTCCATGTAGTTTTGCAGGCACCATCGGCTGGTATTACGGCAACTTCCCTGTATATTTGGCGAAGTTTGATTAATTACTGCAAAAGTTATTATTGAGATTGGTTTAAAATTTGATTGACTATTAATAAAAGTTATTCATTTAGACGTCAATTCAGACGTCAATTCTCAACCGTTTTCCATGTAGTTTTGCAGGCAACATTGGCTGTTATTACGGCAACTTTCCTGTAAATTTGGCGAAGTTTGAAGAATTCCTGCAAAAGTTATTAATGAGATTAATGTGAAATTTGATTTAGTATTATTAAAAGTTATTCATTTAGACGTCAATTCAGACGTCAATTCTCAACCGTTTTCCATGTAATTTTGCAGGCGCAGGCACCATCGGCTGGCATTACGGCAACTGCCCTGTAAATTTGGCGAAGTTTGATTAATTACTGCAAAAGTCATTAATGGGATTGGTGTGAAATTTGATTGAGTATTATTAAAAGTTATTCATTTAGACGTCAATTCAAACGTCAATTCTCAACCGTTTGCCATGTAGTTTTGCAGGCAACATTGGCTGTTATTACGGCAACTTCCCTTTAAATTTGGCGAAGTTTGATTAATTACTGCAAAAGTTATTAATGAGCTTGGTGTGAAATTTGATTGAGTATTATCAAAAGTTATTCATTTTAGACGTCAATTCAGACGTCAATTCTCAACCGTTTGCCATGTAGTTTTGCAGGCAACATCGGCTGTTATTACGGCAACTTCCCTTTAAATTT
>CAXHKU010000361.1:0-125973 GCA_964017125.1 Flabesymbios commensalis
CACGGAAGTTGCCGTAATACCAGCCGATGGTGCCTGCAAAACTACATCGAGAGCGGTTGAGAATTGACGTCTGAATTGACGTCTAAATGAATAACTTTTAATAATACTCAATCAAATTTCAAACCAATCTCATTAATAACTTTTGCAGTAATTAATCAAACTTCGCCAAATAAACAGGGAAGTTGCCGTAATACCAGCCGATGGTGCCTGCAAAACTACATCGAGAACGGTTGAGAATTGACGTCTGAATTGACGTCTAAATGAATAACTTTTAATAATACTCAATCAAATTTCACACCAAGCTCATTAATAACTTTTGCAGTAATTAATCAAACTTCGCCAAATTTACAGGGAAGTTGCCGTAATAACAGCCGATGGTGCCTGCAAAACTACATCGAAAACGGTTTAGAATTGACCTCTGAATTGACGTCTAAATGAATAACTTTTAATAATACTCAATCAAATTTCAAACCAAGCTCATTAATAACTTCTGCAATAATAAATCAAACTTCGCCAAATTTACACGGACGTTGCCGTAATACCAGCCGATGGTGCCTGCAAAACTACATCGAGAACGGTTGAGAATTGACGTCTGAATTGACGTCTAAATGAATAACTTTTAATAATACTCAATCAATGTTCACACCAATCTCATTAATAACTTTTGCAGTAATTAATTAAACTTCGCCAAATTTACAGGGAAGTTGCCGTAATACCAGCCGATGGTGCCTGCAAAACTACATGGCAAACGGTTGAGAATTGACGTCTGAATTGACGTCTAAATGAATAGCTTTTAATAATAGTCAATCAAATTTCACACCAAGCTCATTAATAACTTCTGCAATAATAAATCAAACTTCGCCAAATTTACACGGAAGTTGCCGTAATACCAGCCGATGGTGCCTGCGAAACTACATGGCAAAGGGTTGAGAATTGACGTTTGAATTGACGTCTAAATGAATAACTTTTAATAATACTCAATCAAATTTCACACCAATCTCATTAATGACTTTTGCAGTAATTAATCAAGCTTCGCCAAATTTACAGGGCAGTTGCCGTAATACCAGCCGATGGTGCCTGAAAAATTACATGGAAAACGGTTGAGAATTGACGTCTGAATTGACGTCTAAATTAATAACTTTTAATAATACTCAATCAAATTTCATACCAAGCTCATTAATAACTTCTGCAATAATAAATCAAACTTCGCCAAATTAACACGGAAGTTGCCGTAATACCAGCCGCTGGTGCCTGCAAAACTACATCGAGAACGGTTGAGAATTGACGTCTGAATTGACGTCTAAATGAATAACTTTTAATAATACTCAATCAAATTTCACACCAATCTCATTAATTACTTTTGCAGTAATTAATCAAACTTCGCCAAATTTACAGGAAAGTTGCCGTAATAACAGCCGATGTTGCCTGCAAAACTACATGGAAAACGGTTGAGAATTGACGTCTGAATTGACGTCTAAAATGAATAACTTTTAATAATAGTCAATCAAATTTCACACCAATCTCATTAATAACTTTTGCAGTAATTAATCAAACTTCGCCAAATAAACAGGGAAGTTGCCGTAATACCAGCCGATGGTGCCTGCAAAACTACATCGAGAACGGTTGAGAATTGACGTCTGAATTGACGTCTAAATGAATAACTTTTAATAATACTCAATCAAATTTCACACCAAGCTCATTAATAACTTTTGCAGTAATTAATCAAACTTCGCCAAATTACAGGGAAGTTGCCGTAATAACAGCCGATGGTGCCTGCAAAACTACATCGAAAACGGTTTAGAATTGACCTCTGAATTGACGTCTAAATGAATAACTTTTAATAATACTCAATCAAATTTCAAACCAAGCTCATTAATAACTTCTGCAATAATAAATCAAACTTCGCCAAATTTACACGGAAGTTGCCGTAATACCAGCCGATGGTGCCTGCAAAACTACATCGAGAACGGTTGAGAATTGACGTCTGAATTGACGTCTAAATGGAAGTTGCCGTAATAACAGCCAATATTGCCTGCAAAACTACATGGCAAACGGTTGAAAATTGACGTTTGAATTGACGTCTAAATGAATAACTTTTAATAATACTCAATCAAATTTCACACCAATCTCATTAATGACTTTTGCAGTAATTAATCAAACTTCGCCAAATTTACAGGGCAGTTGCCGTAATGCCAGCCGATGGTGCCTGAAAAATTACATTGAAAACGGTTGAGAATTGACGTCTGAATTGACGTCTAAATGAATAACTTTTAGTAATAGTCAATCAAATTTCACACCAAGCTCATTAATAACTTCTGCAATAATAAATCAAACTTCGCAAAATTTACACGGAAGTTGCCCTAATACCAGCCGATGGTGCCTGCAAAACTACATCGAAAACGGTTTAGAATTGACGTCTGAATTGACGTCTAAATGAAAAACTTTTAATAATACTCAATCAAATTTCAAACCAATCTCATTAATAAATTTTGCAGTAATTAATCAAACTTCGCCAAATAAACAGGGAAGTTGCCGTAATACCAGCCGATGGTATTTTAATAATACTCAATCAAATTTCACACCAAGCTCATTAATAACTTTTGCAGTAATTAATCAAACTTCGCCAAATTTACAGGGAAGTTGCCGTAATACCAGCCGATGGTGCCTGCAAAACTACATGGCAAACGGTTGAGAATTGACGTCTGAATTGACGTCTAAATGAATAGCTTTTAATAATAGTCAATCAAATTTCACACCAAGCTCATTAATAACTTCAGCAATAATAAATCAAACTTCGCCAAATTTACACGGAAGTTGCCGTAATACCAGCCGATGGTGCCTGCAAAACTACATGGCAAACGGTTGAGAATTGACGTCTGAATTTACGTCTAAAATGAATAACTTTTAATAATACTCAATCAAATTTCACACCAATCTCATTAATAACTTTTGCAGTAATTAATCAAACTTCGCCAAATTTACAGGGAAGTTGCCGTAATAACAGCCGATGGTGCCTGCAAAAGTACATCGAAAACGGTTTAGAATTGACCTCTGAATTGACGTCTAAATGAATAACTTTTAATAATACTCAATCAAATTTCAAACCAAGCTCATTAATAACTTCTGCAATAATAAATCAAACTTCGCCAAATTTACACGAAAGTTGCCGTAATACCAGCCGATGGTGCCTGCAAAACTACATCGAGAACGGTTGAGAATTGACGTCTGAATTGACGTCTAAATGAAAAACTTTTAATAATACTCAATCAAATTTCAAACCAATCTCATTAATAAATTTTGCAGTAATTAATCAAACTTCGCCAAATAAACAGGGAAGTTGCCGTAATACCAGCCGATGGTATTTTAATAATACTCAATCAAATTTCACACCAAGCTCATTAATAACTTTTGCAGTAATTAATCAAACTTCGCCAAATTTACAGGGAAGTTGCCGTAATACCAGCCGATGGTGCCTGCAAAACTACATGGCAAACGGTTGAGAATTGACGTCTGAATTGACGTCTAAATGAATAGCTTTTTAATAATAGTCAATCAAATTTCACACCAAGCTCATTAATAACTTCAGCAATAATAAATCAAACTTCGCCAAATTTACACGGAAGTTGCCGTAATACCAGCCGATGGTGCCTGCAAAACTACATGGCAAACGGTTGAGAATTGACGTCTGAATTTACGTCTAAAATGAATAACTTTTAATAATACTCAATCAAATTTCACACCAATCTCATTAATAACTTTTGCAGTAATTAATCAAACTTCGCCAAATTTACAGGGAAGTTGCCGTAATAACAGCCGATGGTGCCTGCAAAAGTACATCGAAAACGGTTTAGAATTGACCTCTGAATTGACGTCTAAATGAATAACTTTTAATAATACTCAATCAAATTTCAAACCAAGCTCATTAATAACTTCTGCAATAATAAATCAAACTTCGCCAAATTTACACGAAAGTTGCCGTAATACCAGCCGATGGTGCCTGCAAAACTACATCGAGAACGGTTGAGAATTGACGTCTGAATTGACGTCTAAATGAATAACTTTTAATAATACTCAATCAATGTTCACACCAATCTCATTAATAACTTTTGCAGTAATTAATTAAACTTCTCCAAATTTACAGGGAAGTTGCCGTAATAACAGCCGATGGTGCCTGCAAAACTACATCGAAAACGGTTTAGAATTGACCTCTGAATTGACGTCTAAATGAATAACTTTTAATAATACTCAATCAAATTTCAAACCAAGCTCATTAATAACTTCTGCAATAATAAATCAAACTTCGCCAAATTTACACGGAAGTTGCCGTAATACCAGCCGATGGTGCCTGCAAAACTACATCGAGAGCGGTTGAGAATTGACGTCTGAATTGACGTCTAAATGAATAACTTTTAATAATACTCAATCAAATTTCAAACCAATCTCATTAATAACTTTTGCAGTAATTAATCAAACTTCGCCAAATAAACAGGGAAGTTGCCGTAATACCAGCCGATGGTGCCTGCAAAAACTACATCGAGAACGGTTGAGAATTGACGTCTGAATTGACGTCTAAATGAATAACTTTTAATAATACTCAATCAAATTTCACACCAAGCTCATTAATAACTTTTGCAGTAATTAATCAAACTTCGCCAAATATACAGGGAAGTTGCCGTAATAACAGCCGATGGTGCCTGCAAAACTACATCGAAAACGGTTTAGAATTGACCTCTGAATTGACGTCTAAATGAATAACTTTTAATAATACTCAATCAAATTTCAAACCAAGCTCATTAATAACTTCTGCAATAATAAATCAAACTTCGCCAAATTTACACGGACGTTGCCGTAATACCAGCCGATGGTGCCTGCAAAACTACATCGAGAACGGTTGAGAATTGACGTCTGAATTGACGTCTAAATGAATAACTTTTAATAATACTCAATCAATGTTCACACCAATCTCATTAATAACTTTTGCAGTAATTAATTAAACTTCGCCAAATTTACAGGGAAGTTGCCGTAATACCAGCCGATGGTGCCTGCAAAACTACATGGCAAACGGTTGAGAATTGACGTCTGAATTGACGTCTAAATGAATAGCTTTTAATAATAGTCAATCAAATTTCACACCAAGCTCATTAATAACTTCTGCAATAATAAATCAAACTTCGCCAAATTTACACGGAAGTTGCCGTAATACCAGCCGATGGTGCCTGCAAAACTACATGGCAAAGGGTTGAGAATTGACGTTTGAATTGACGTCTAAATGAATAACTTTTAATAATACTCAATCAAATTTCACACCAATCTCATTAATGACTTTTGCAGTAATTAATCAAGCTTCGCCAAATTTACAGGGCAGTTGCCGTAATACCAGCCGATGGTGCCTGAAAAATTACATGGAAAACGGTTGAGAATTGACGTCTGAATTGACGTCTAAATTAAAAACTTTTAATAATACTCAATCAAATTTCATACCAAGCTCATTAATAACTTCTGCAATAATAAATCAAACTTCGCCAAATTAACACGGAAGTTGCCGTAATACCAGCCGCTGGTGCCTGCAAAACTACATCGAGAACGGTTGAGAATTGACGTCTGAATTGACGTCTAAATGAATAACTTTTAATAATACTCAATCAAATTTCACACCAATCTCATTAATTACTTTTGCAGTAATTAATCAAACTTCGCCAAATTTACAGGAAAGTTGCCGTAATAACAGCCGATGTTGCCTGCAAAACTACATGGAAAACGGTTGAGAATTGACGTCTGAATTGACGTCTAAAATGAATAACTTTTAATAATAGTCAATCAAATTTCACACCAATCTCATTAATAACTTTTGCAGTAATTAATCAAACTTCGCCAAATTTACAGGAAAGTTGCCCGTAATAACAGCCGATGGTGCCTGCGAAACTACATGGCAAAGGGTTGAGAATTGACGTTTGAATTGACGTCTAAATGAATAACTTTTAATAATACTCAATCAAATTTCACACCAATCTCATTAATGACTTTTGCAGTAATTAATCAAGCTTCGCCAAATTTACAGGGCAGTTGCCGTAATACCAGCCGATGGTGCCTGAAAAATTACATGGAAAACGGTTGAGAATTGACGTCTGAATTGACGTCTAAATTAATAACTTTTAATAATACTTAATCAAATTTCATACCAAGCTCATTAATAACTTCTGCAATAATAAATCAAACTTCGCCAAATTTACACGGAAGTTGCCGTAATACTAGCCGCTGGTGCCTGCAAAACTACATCGAGAACGGTTGAGAATTGACGTCTGAATTGACGTCTAAATGAATAACTTTTAATAATACTCAATCAAATTTCACACCAATCTCATTAATTACTTTTGCAGTAATTAATCAAACTTCGCCAAATTTACAGGAAAGTTGCCGTAATAACAGCCGATGTTGCCTGCAAAACTACATGGAAAACGGTTGAGAATTGACGTCTGAATTGACGTCTAAAATGAATAACTTTTAATAATACTCAATCAAATTTCACACCAATCTCATTAATAACTTTTGCAGTAATTAATCAAACTTCGCCAAATTTACAGGGAAGTTGCCGTAATAACAGCCAATATTGCCTGCAAAACTACATGGCAAACGGTTGAGAATTGACGTTTGAATTGACGTCTAAATGAATAACTTTTAATAATACTCAATCAAATTTCACACCAATCTCATTAATGACTTTTGCAGTAATTAATCAAACTTCTCCAAATTTACAGGGCAGTTGCCGTAATGCCAGCCGATGGTGCCTGAAAAATTACATTGAAAACGGTTGAGAATTGACGTCTGAATTGACGTCTAAATGAATAACTTTTAGTAATAGTCAATCAAATTTCACACCAAGCTCATTAATAACTTCTGCAATAATAAATCAAACTTCGCAAAATTTACACGGAAGTTGTCCTAATACCAGCCGATGGTGCCTGCAAAACTACATCGAAAACGGTTTAGAATTGACGTCTGAATTGACGTCTAAATGAAAAACTTTTAATAATACTCAATCAAATTTCAAACCAATCTCATTAATAAATTTTGCAGTAATTAATCAAACTTCGCCAAATAAACAGGGAAGTTGCCGTAATACCAGCCGATGGTGCCTGCAAAACTACATCGAGAACGGTTGAGAATTGACGTCTGAATTGACGTCTAAATGAATAACTTTTAATAATACTCAATCAAATTTCACACCAAGCTCATTAATAACTTTTGCAGTAATTATTCAAACTTCGCCAAATTTACAGGGAAGTTGCCGTAATACCAGCCGATGGTGCCTGCAAAACTACATGGCAAACGGTTGAGAATTGACGTCTGAATTGACGTCTAAATGAATAGCTTTTAATAATAGTCAATCAAATTTCACACCAAGCTCATTAATAACTTCAGCAATAATAAATCAAACTTCGCCAAATTTGCACGGAAGTTGCCGTAATACCAGCCGATGGTGCCTGAAAAATTACATGGAAAACGGTTGAGAATTGACGTCTGAATTGACGTCTAAATTAATAACTTTTAATAATACTCAATCAAATTTCATACCAAGCTCATTGATAACTTCTGCAATAATAAATCAAACTTCGCCAAATTAACACGGAAGTTGCCGTAATACCAGCCGCTGGTGCCTGCAAAACTACATCGAGAACGGTTGAGAATTGACGTCTGAATTGACGTCTAAATGAATAACTTTTAATAATACTCAATCAAATTTCACACCAATCTCATTAATTACTTTTGCAGTAATTAATCAAACTTCGCCAAATTTACAGGAAAGTTGCCGTAATAACAGCCGATGTTGCCTGCAAAACTACATGGAAAACGGTTGAGAATTGACGTCTGAATTGACGTCTAAAATGAATAACTTTTAATAATAGTCAATCAAATTTCACACCAATCTCATTAATAACTTTTGCAGTAATTAATCAAACTTCGCCAAATTTACAGGAAAGTTGCCCGTAATAACAGCCGATGGTGCCTGCGAAACTACATGGCAAAGGGTTGAGAATTGACGTTTGAATTGACGTCTAAATGAATAACTTTTAATAATACTCAATCAAATTTCACACCAATCTCATTAATGACTTTTGCAGTAATTAATCAAGCTTCGCCAAATTTACAGGGCAGTTGCCGTAATACCAGCCGATGGTGCCTGAAAAATTACATGGAAAACGGTTGAGAATTGACGTCTGAATTGACGTC
Source organism: Flabesymbios commensalis (assembly GCA_964017125.1). Taxonomy (NCBI): domain Eukaryota; kingdom Metazoa; phylum Annelida; class Polychaeta; order Terebellida; family Flabelligeridae; genus Flabesymbios; species Flabesymbios commensalis. Next base: position 8,230 of record CAXHKU010000361.1, read on the forward strand.
TAAATTAATAACTTTTAATAATACTTAATCAAATTTCATACCAAGCTCATTAATAACTTCTGCAATAATAAATCAAACTTCGCCAAATTTACACGGAAGTTGCCGTAATACTAGCCGCTGGTGCCTGCAAAACTACATCGAGAACGGTTGAGAATTGACGTCTGAATTGACGTCTAAATGAATAACTTTTAATAATACTCAATCAAATTTCACACCAATCTCATTAATTACTTTTGCAGTAATTAATCAAACTTGCCGATGGTGCCTGAAAAATTACATTGAAAACGGTTGAGAATTGACGTCTGAATTGACGTCTAAATGAATAACTTTTAGTAATAGTCAATCAAATTTCACACCAAGCTCATTAATAACTTCTGCAATAATAAATCAAACTTCGCAAAATTTACACGGAAGTTGTCCTAATACCAGCCGATGGTGCCTGCAAAACTACATCGAAAACGGTTTAGAATTGACGTCTGAATTGACGTCTAAATGAAAAACTTTTAATAATACTCAATCAAATTTCAAACCAATCTCATTAATAAATTTTGCAGTAATTAATCAAACTTCGCCAAATAAACAGGGAAGTTGCCGTAATACCAGCCGATGGTGCCTGCAAAACTACATCGAGAACGGTTGAGAATTGACGTCTGAATTGACGTCTAAATGAATAACTTTTAATAATACTCAATCAAATTTCACACCAAGCTCATTAATAACTTTTGCAGTAATTATTCAAACTTCGCCAAATTTACAGGGAAGTTGCCGTAATACCAGCCGATGGTGCCTGCAAAACTACATGGCAAACGGTTGAGAATTGACGTCTGAATTGACGTCTAAATGAATAGCTTTTAATAATAGTCAATCAAATTTCACACCAAGCTCATTAATAACTTCAGCAATAATAAATCAAACTTCGCCAAATTTGCACGGAAGTTGCCGTAATACCAGCCGATGGTGCCTGCAAAACTACATGGCAAACGGTTGAGAATTGACGTCTGAATTTACGTCTAAAATGAATAACTTTTAATAATACTCAATCAAATTTCACACCAATCTCATTAATAACTTTTGTAGTAATTAATCAAACTTCGCCAAATTTACAGGGAAGTTGCCGTAATACTAGCCGCTGGTGCCTGCAAAACTACATCGAGAACGGTTGAGAATTGACGTCTGAATTGACGTCTAAATGAATAACTTTTAATAATACTCAATCAAATTTCACACCAATCTCATTAATTACTTTTGCAGTAATTAATCAAACTTCGCCAAATTTACAGGAAAGTTGCCGTAATAACAGCCGATGTTGCCTGCAAAACTACATGGAAAACGGTTGAGAATTGACGTCTGAATTGACGTCCAAAATGAATAACTTTTAATAATACTCAATCAAATTTCACACCAATCTCATTAATAACTTTTGCAGTAATTAATCAAACTTCGCCAAATTTACAGGGAAGTTGCCGTAATAACAGCCAATATTGCCTGCAAAACTACATGGCAAACGGTTGAGAATTGACGTTTGAATTGACGTCTAAATGAATAACTTTTAATAATACTCAATCAAATTTCACACCAATCTCATTAATGACTTTTGCAGTAATTAATCAAACTTCTCCAAATTTACAGGGCAGTTGCCGTAATGCCAGCCGATGGTGCCTGAAAAATTACATTGAAAACGGTTGAGAATTGACGTCTGAATTGACGTCTAAATGAATAACTTTTAGTAATAGTCAATCAAATTTCACACCAAGCTCATTAATAACTTCTGCAATAATAAATCAAACTTCGCAAAATTTACACGGAAGTTGTCCTAATACCAGCCGATGGTGCCTGCAAAACTACATCGAAAACGGTTTAGAATTGACGTCTGAATTGACGTCTAAATGAAAAACTTTTAATAATACTCAATCAAATTTCAAACCAATCTCATTAATAAATTTTGCAGTAATTAATCAAACTTCGCCAAATAAACAGGGAAGTTGCCGTAATACCAGCCGATGGTGCCTGCAAAACTACATCGAGAACGGTTGAGAATTGACGTCTGAATTGACGTCTAAATGAATAACTTTTAATAATACTCAATCAAATTTCACACCAAGCTCATTAATAACTTTTGCAGTAATTATTCAAACTTCGCCAAATTTACAGGGAAGTTGCCGTAATACCAGCCGATGGTGCCTGCAAAACTACATGGCAAACGGTTGAGAATTGACGTCTGAATTGACGTCTAAATGAATAGCTTTTAATAATAGTCAATCAAATTTCACACCAAGCTCATTAATAACTTCAGCAATAATAAATCAAACTTCGCCAAATTTGCACGGAAGTTGCCGTAATACCAGCCGATGGTGCCTGCAAAACTACATGGCAAACGGTTGAGAATTGACGTCTGAATTTACGTCTAAAATGAATAACTTTTAATAATACTCAATCAAATTTCACACCAATCTCATTAATAACTTTTGTAGTAATTAATCAAACTTCGCCAAATTTACAGGGAAGTTGCCGTAATAACAGCCGATGGTGCGTGCAAAAGTACATCGAAAACGGTTTCGAATTGACCTCTGAATTGACGTCTAAATGAATAACTTTTAATAATACTCAATCAAATTTCAAACCAAGCTCATTAATAACTTCTGCAATAATAAATCAAACTTTGCCAAATTTACACGAAAGTTGCCGTAATACCAGCCGATGGTGCCTGCAAAACTACATCGAGAACGGCTGAGAATTGACGTCTGAATTGACGTCTAAATGAATAACTTTTAATAATACTCAATCAATGTTCACACCAATCTCATTAATAACTTTTGCAGTAATTAATTAAACTTCGCCAAATTTACAGGGAAGTTGCCGTAATACCAGCCGATGGTGCCTGCAAAACTACATGGCAAACGGTTGAGAATTGACGTCTGAATTAACGTCTAAATGAATAGCTTTTAATAATAGTCAATCAAATTTCACACCAAGCTCATTAATAACTTCTGCAATAATAAATCAAACTTCGCCAAATTTACACGGAAGTTGCCGTAATACCAGCCGATGGTGCCTGCAAAACTACATGGCAAAGGGTTGAGAATTGACGTTTGAATTGACGTCTAAATGAATAACTTTTAATAATACTCAATCAAATTTCACACCAATCTCATTAATGACTTTTGCAGTAATTAATCAAGCTTCGCAAAATTTACAGGGCAGTTGCCGTAATACCAGCCGATGGTGCCTGAAAAATTACATGGAAAACGGTTGAGAATTGACGTCTGAATTGACGTCTAAATTAATAACTTTTAATAATACTCAATCAAATTTCATACCAAGCTCATTAATAACTTCTGCAATAATAAATCAAACTTCGCCAAATTTACACGGAAGTTGCCGTAATACCAGCCGCTGGTGCCTGCAAAACTACATCGAGAACGGTTGAGAATTGACGTCTGAATTGACGTCTAAATGAATAACTTTTAATAATACTCAATCAAATTTCACACCAATCTCATTAATTACTTTTGCAGTAATTATTCAAACTTCGCCAAATTTACAGGAAAGTTGCCGTAATAACAGCCGATGTTGCCTGCAAAACTACATGGAAAACGGTTGAGAATTGACGTCTGAATTGACGTCTAAAATGAATAACTTTTAATAATACTCAATCAAATTTCACACCAATCTCATTAATAACTTTTGCGGTAACTAATCAAACTTCGCCAAATTTACAGGAAAGTTGCCCGTAATAACAGCCGATGCTGCCTGCAAAACTACATGGAAAACGGTTGAGAATTGACGTCTGAATTGACGTCTAAATGAATAGCTTTTAATAATAGTCAATCAAATTTCACACCAAGCTCATTAATAACTTCTGCAATAATAAATCAAACTTCGCCAAATTTACACGGAAGTTGCCGTGGTACCAGCCGATGGTGCCTGCGAAACTACATGGCAAAGGGTTGAGAATTGACGTTTGAATTGACGTCTAAATGAATAACTTTTAATAATACTCAATCAAATTTCACACCAATCTCATTAATGACTTTTGCAGTAATTAATCAAGCTTCGCCAAATTTACAGGGCAGTTGCCGTAATACCAGCCGATGGTGCCTGAAAAATTACATGGAAAACGGTTGAGAATTGACGTCTGAATTGACGTCTAAATTAATAACTTTTAATAATACTTAATCAAATTTCATACCAAGCTCATTAATAACTTCTGAAATAATAAATCAAACTTCGCCAAATTTACACGGAAGTTGCCGTAATACCAGCCGCTGGTGCCTGCAAAACTACATCGAGAACGGTTGAGAATTGACGTCTGAATTGACGTCTAAATGAATAACTTTTAATAATACTCAATCAAATTTCACACCAATCTCATTAATTACTTTTGAAGTAATTAATCAAACTTCGCCAAATTTAAAGGGAAGTTGCCGTAATAACAGCCAATATTGCCTGCAAAACTACATGGCAAACGGTTGAGAATTGACGTTTGAATTGACGTCTAAATGAATAACTTTTAATAATACTCAATCAAATTTCACACCAATCTCATTAATGACTTTTGCAGTAATTAATCAAACTTCGCCAAATTTACAGGGCAGTTGCCGTAATGCCAGCCGATGGTGCCTGAAAAATTACATTGAAAACGGTTGAGAATTGACGTCTGAATTGACGTCTAAATGAATAACTTTTAGTAATAGTCAATCAAATTTCACACCAAGCTCATTAATAACTTCTGCAATAATAAATCAAACTTCGCAAAATTTACACGGAAGTTGCCCTAATACCAGCCGATGGTGCCTGCAAAACTACATCGAAAACGGTTTAGAATTGACGTCTGAATTGACGTCTAAATGAATAACTTTTAATAATACTCAATCAAATTTCAAACCAATCTCATTAATAACTTTTGCAGTAATTAATCAAACTTCGCCAAATAAACAGGGAAGTTGCCGTAATACCAGCCGATGGTGCCTGCAAAACTACATCGAGAACGGTTGAGAATTGACGTCTGAATTGACGTCTAAATGAATAACTTTTAATAATACTCAATCAAATTTCACACCAAGCTCATTAATAACTTTTGCAGTAATTAATCAAACTTCGCCAAATTTACAGGGAAGTTGCCGTAATACCAGCCGATGGTGCCTGCAAAACTACATGGCAAACGGTTGAGAATTGACGTCTGAATTGACGTCTAAATGAATAGCTTTTAATAATAGTCAATCAAATTTCACACCAAGCTCATTAATAACTTCAGCAATAATAAATCAAACTTCGCCAAATTTACACGGAATTTGCCGTAATACCAGCCGATGGTGCCTGCAAAACTACATGGCAAACGGTTGAGAATTGACGTCTGAATTTACGTCTAAAATGAATAACTTTTAATAATACTCAATCAAATTTCACACCAATCTCATTAATAACTTTTGCAGTAATTAATCAAACTTCGCCAAATTTACAGGGAAGTTGCCGTAATAACAGCCGATGGTGCCTGCAAAACTACATCGAAAACGGTTTAGAATTGACCTCTGAATTGACGTCTAAATGAATAACTTTTAATAATACTCAATCAAATTTCAAACCAAGCTCATTAATAACTTCTGCAATAATAAATCAAACTTCGCCAAATTTACACGGAAGTTGCCGTAATACCAGCCAGTGGTGCCTGCAAAACTACATCGAGAACGGTTGAGAATTGACGTCTGAATTGACGTCTAAATGAATAACTTTTAATAATACTCAATCAATGTTCACACCAATCTCATTAATAACTTTTGCAGTAATTAATTAAACTTCGCCAAATTTACAGGGAAGTTGCCGTAATACCAGCCGATGGTGCCTGCAAAACTACATGGCAAACGGTTGAGAATTGACGTCTGAATTGACGTCTAAATGAATAGCTTTTAATAATAGTCAATCAAATTTCACACCAAGCTCATTAATAACTTCTGCAATAATAAATCAAACTTCGCCAAATTTACACGGAAGTTGCCGTAATACCAGCCGATGGTGCCTGCTAAACTACATGGCAAAGGGTTGAGAATTGACGTTTGAATTGACGTCTAAATGAATAACTTTTAATAATACTCAATCAAATTTCACACCAATCTCATTAATGACTTTTGCAGTAATTAATCAAGCTTCGCCAAATTTACAGGGCAGTTGCCGTAATACCAGCCGATGGTGCCTGAAAAATTACATGGAAAACGGTTGAGAATTGACGTCTGAATTGACGTCTAAATAAATAACTTTTAATAATACTCAATCAAATTTCACACCAATCTCATTAATAACTTTTGCAGTAATTAATCAAACTTCGCCAAATTTACAGGGAAGTTGCCGTAATAACAGCCAATATTGCCTGCAAAACTACATGGCAAACGGTTGAGAATTGACGTTTGAATTGACGTCTAAATGAATAACTTTTAATAATACTCAATCAAATTTCACACCAATCTCATTAATGACTTTTGCAGTAATTAATCAAACTTCGCCAAATTTACAGGGCAGTTGCCGTAATGCCAGCCGATGGTGCCTGAAAAATTACATTGAAAACGGTTGAGAATTGACGTCTGAATTGACGTCTAAATGAATAACTTTTAGTAATAGTCAATCAAATTTCACACCAAGCTCATTAATAACTTCTGCAATAATAAATCAAACTTCGCAAAATTTACACGGAAGTTGCCCTAATACCAGCCGATGGTGCCTGCAAAACTACATCGAAAACGGTTTAGAATTGACGTCTGAATTGACGTCTAAATGAATAACTTTTAATAATACTCAATCAAATTTCAAACCAATCTCATTAATAACTTTTGCAGTAATTAATCAAACTTCGCCAAATAAACAGGGAAGTTGCCGTAATACCAGCCGATGGTGCCTGCAAAACTACATCGAGAACGGTTGAGAATTGACGTCTGAATTGACGTCTAAATGAATAACTTTTAATAATACTCAATCAAATTTCACACCAAGCTCATTAATAACTTTTGCAGTAATTAATCAAACTTCGCCAAATTTACAGGGAAGTTGCCGTAATACCAGCCGATGGTGCCTGCAAAACTACATGGCAAACGGTTGAGAATTGACGTCTGAATTGACGTCTAAATGAATAGCTTTTAATAATAGTCAATCAAATTTCACACCAAGCTCATTAATAACTTCAGCAATAATAAATCAAACTTCGCCAAATTTACACGGAATTTGCCGTAATACCAGCCGATGGTGCCTGCAAAACTACATGGCAAACGGTTGAGAATTGACGTCTGAATTTACGTCTAAAATGAATAACTTTTAATAATACTCAATCAAATTTCACACCAATCTCATTAATAACTTTTGCAGTAATTAATCAAACTTCGCCAAATTTACAGGGAAGTTGCCGTAATAACAGCCGATGGTGCCTGCAAAACTACATCGAAAACGGTTTAGAATTGACCTCTGAATTGACGTCTAAATGAATAACTTTTAATAATACTCAATCAAATTTCAAACCAAGCTCATTAATAACTTCTGCAATAATAAATCAAACTTCGCCAAATTTACACGGAAGTTGCCGTAATACCAGCCAGTGGTGCCTGCAAAACTACATCGAGAACGGTTGAGAATTGACGTCTGAATTGACGTCTAAATGAATAACTTTTAATAATACTCAATCAAATTTCACACCAATCTCATTAATAACTTTTGCAGTAATTAATCAAACTTCGCCAAATTTACAGGGAAGTTGCCGTAATACCAGCCGATGGTGCCTGCAAAACTACATGGCAAACGGTTGAGAATTGACGTCTGAATTGACGTCTAAATGAATAGCTTTTAATAATAGTCAATCAAATTTCACACCAAGCTCATTAATAACTTCTGCAATAATAAATCAAACTTCGCCAAATTTACACGGAAGTTGCCGTAATACCAGCCGATGGTGCCTGCAAAACTACATCGAGAACGGTTGAGAATTGACGTCTGAATTGACGTCTAAATGAATAACTTTTAATAATACTCAATCAAATTTCACACCAATCTCATTAATTACTTTTGCAGTAATTAATCAAACTTCGCCAAATTTACAGGGAAGTTGCCGTAATACCAGCCGATGGTGCCTGCAAAACTACATGGAAAACGGTTGAGAATTGACGTCTGAATTGACGTCTAAATGAATAACTTTTTAATAATACTCAATCAAATTTCACACCAAGCTCATTAATAACTTTTGCAGTAATTAATCAAACTTCGCCAAATTTACAGGGAAGTTGCCGTAATACCAGCCGATGGTGCCTGCAAAACTACATGGCAAACGGTTGAGAATTGACGTCTGAATTGACGTCTAAATGAATAGCTTTTAGTAATAGTCAATCAAATTTCACACCAAGCTCATTAATAACTTCAGCAATAATAAATCAAACTTCGCCAAATTTACACGGAATTTGCCGTAATACCAGCCGATGGTGCCTGCAAAACTACATGGCAAACGGTTGAGAATTGACGTCTGAATTTACGTCTAAAATGAATAACTTTTAATAATACTCAATCAAATTTCAAACCAAGCTCATTAATAACTTCTGCAATAATAAATCAAACTTCGCCAAATTTACACGGAAGTTGCCGTAATACCAGCCAGTGGTGCCTGCAAAACTACATCGAGAACGGTTGAGAATTGACGTCTAAATTGACGTCTAAATGAATAACTTTTAATAATACTCAATCAATGTTCACACCAATCTCATTAATAACTTTTGCAGTAATTAATTAAACTTCGCCAAATTTACAGGGAAGTTGCCGTAATACCAGCCGATGGTGCCTGCAAAACTACATGGCAAACGGTTGAGAATTGACGTCTGAATTGACGTCTAAATGAATAGCTTTTAATAATAGTCAATCAAATTTCACACCAAGCTCATTAATAACTTCTGCAATAATAAATCAAACTTCGCCAAATTTACACGGAAGTTGCCGTAATACCAGCCGATGGTGCCTGCTAAACTACATGGCAAAGGGTTGAGAATTGACGTTTGAATTGACGTCTAAATGAATAACTTTTAATAATACTCAATCAAATTTCACACCAATCTCATTAATGCCTTTTGCAGTAATTAATCAAGCTTCGCCAAATTTACAGGGCAGTTGCCGTAATACCAGCCGATGGTGCCTGAAAAATTACATGGAAAACGGTTGAGAATTGACGTCAGAATTGACGTCTAAATTAATAACTTTTAATAATACTCAATCAAATTTCACACCAATCTCATTAATAACTTTTGCAGTAATTAATCAAACTTCGCCAAATTTACAGGGAAGTTGCCGTAATAACAGCCAATATTGCCTGCAAAACTACATGGCAAACGGTTGAGAATTGACGTTTGAATTGACGTCTAAATGAATAACTTTTAATAATACTCAATCAAATTTCACACCAATCTCATTAATGACTTTTGCAGTAATTAATCAAACTTCGCCAAATTTACAGGGCAGTTGCCGTAATGCCAGCCGATGGTGCCTGAAAAATTACATTGAAAACGGTTGAGAATTGACGTCTGAATTGACGTCTAAATGAATAGCTTTTAATAATAGTCAATCAAATTTCACACCAAGCTCATTAATAACTTCAGCAATAATAAATCAAACTTCGCCAAATTTACACGGAATTTGCCGTAATACCAGCCGATGGTGCCTGCAAAACTACATGGCAAACGGTTGAGAATTGACGTCTGAATTTACGTCTAAAATGAATAACTTTTAATAATACTCAATCAAATTTCACACCAATCTCATTAATAACTTTTGCAGTAATTAATCAAACTTCGCCAAATTTACAGGGAAGTTGCCGTAATAACAGCCGATGGTGCCTGCAAAACTACATCGAAAACGGTTTAGAATTGACGTCTGAATTGACGTCTAAATGAATAACTTTTAATAATACTCAATCAAATTTCAAACCAATCTCATTAATAACTTTTGCAGTAATTAATCAAACTTCGCCAAATAAACAGGGAAGTTGCCGTAATACCAGCCGATGGTGCCTGCAAAACTACATCGAGAACGGTTGAGAATTGACGTCTGAATTGACGTCTAAATGAATAAATTTTAATAATACTCAATCAAATTTCACACCAAGCTCATTAATAACTTTTGCAGTAATTAATCAAACTTCGCCAAATTTACAGGGAAGTTGCCGTAATACCAGCCGATGGTGCCTGCAAAACTACATGGCAAACGGTTGAGAATTGACGTCTGAATTGACGTCTAAATGAATAGCTTTTAATAATAGTCAATCAAATTTCACACCAAGCTCATTAATAACTTCAGCAATAATAAATCAAACTTCGCCAAATTTACACGGAATTTGCCGTAATACCAGCCGATGGTGCCTGCAAAACTACATGGCAAACGGTTGAGAATTGACGTCTGAATTTACGTCTAAAATGAATAACTTTTAATAATACTCAATCAAATTTCAAACCAAGCTCATTAATAACTTCTGCAATAATAAATCAAACTTCGCCAAATTTACACGGAAGTTGCCGTAATACCAGCCAGTGGTGCCTGCAAAACTACATCGAGAACGGTTGAGAATTGACGTCTGAATTGACGTCTAAATGAATAACTTTTAATAATACTCAATCAATGTTCACACCAATCTCATTAATAACTTTTGCAGTAATTAATTAAACATCGCCAAATTTACAGGGAAGTTGCCGTAATACCAGCCGATGGCGCCTGCAAAACTACATGGCAAACGGTTGAGAATTGACGTCTGAATTGACGTCTAAATGAATAGCTTTTAATAATAGTCAATCAAATTTCACACCAAGCTCATTAATAACTTCTGCAATAATAAATCAAACTTCGCCAAATTTACAGGGCAGTTGCCGTAATACCAGCCGATGGTGCCTGAAAAATTACATGGAAAACGGTTGAGAATTGACGTCTGAATTGACGTCTAAATTAATAACTTTTAATAATACTCAATCAAATTTCACACCAATCTCATTAATAACTTTTGCAGTAATTAATCAAACTTCGCCAAATTTACAGGGAAGTTGCCGTAATAACAGCCAATATTGCCTGCAAAACTACATGGCAAACGGTTGAGAATTGACGTTTGAATTGACGTCTAAATGAATAACTTTTAATAATACTCAATCAAATTTCACACCAATCTCATTAATGACTTTTGCAGTAATTAATCAAACTTCGCCAAATTTACAGGGCAGTTGCCGTAATGCCAGCCGATGGTGCCTGAAAAATTACATTGAAAACGGTTGAGAATTGACGTCTGAATTGACGTCTAAATGAATAACTTTTAGTAATAGTCAATCAAATTTCACACCAAGCTCATTAATAACTTCTGCAATAATAAATCAAACTTCGCAAAATTTACACGGAAGTTGCCCTAATACCAGCCGATGGTGCCTGCAAAACTACATCGAAAACGGTTTAGAATTGACGTCTGAATTGACGTCTAAATGAATAACTTTTAATAATACTCAATCAAATTTCAAACCAATCTCATTAATAACTTTTGCAGTAATTAATCAAACTTCGCCAAATAAACAGGGAAGTTGCCGTAATACCAGCCGATGGTGCCTGCAAAACTACATCGAGAACGGTTGAGAATTGACGTCTGAATTGACGTCTAAATGAATAACTTTTAATAATACTCAATCAAATTTCACACCAAGCTCATTAATAACTTTTGCAGTAATTAATCAAACTTCGCCAAATTTACAGGGAAGTTGCCGTAATAACAGCCGATGGTGCCTGCAAAACTACATCGAAAACGGTTTAGAATTGACCTCTGAATTGATGTCTAAATGAATAACTTTTAATAATACTCAATCAAATTTCAAACCAAGCTCATTAATAACTTCTGCAATAATAGATCAAACTTCGCCAAATTTACACGGAAGTTGCCGTAATACCAGCCAGTGGTGCCTGCAAAACTACATCGAGAACGGTTGAGAATTGACGTCTGAATTGACGTCTAAATGAATAACTTTTAATAATACTCAATCAATGTTCACACCAATCTCATTAATAACTTTTGCAGTAATTAATTAAACTTCGCCAAATTTACAGGGAAGTTGCCGTAATACCAGCCGATGGTGCCTGCAAAACTACATGGCAAACGGTTGAGAATTGACGTCTGAATTGACGTCTAAATGAATAGCTTTTAATAATAGTCAATCAAATTTCACACCAAGCTCATTAATAACTTCTGCAATAATAAATCAAACTTCGCCAAATTTACACGGAAGTTGCCGTAATACCAGCCGATGGTGCCTGAAAAACTACATGGCAAAGGGTTGAGAATTGACGTTTGAATTGACGTCTAAATGAATAACTTTTAATAATACTCAATCAAATTTCACACCAATCTCATTAATGACTTTTGCAGTAATTAATCAAGCTTCGCCAAATTTACAGGGCAGTTGCCGTAATACCAGCCGATGGTGCCTGAAAAATTACATGGAAAACGGTTGAGAATTGACGTCTGAATTGACGTCTAAATTAATAACTTTTAATAATACTCAATCAAATTTCATACCAAGCTCATTAATAACTTCTGCAATAATAAATCAAACTTCGCCAAATTTACACGGAAGTTACCGTAATACCAGCCGCTGGTGCCTGCAAAACTACATCGAGAACGGTTGAGAAGTGACGTCTGAATTGACGTCTAAATGAATAACTTTTAATAATACTCAATCAAATTTCACACCAATCTCATTAATTACTTTTGCAGTAATTAATCAAACTTCGCCAAATTTACAGGAAAGTTGCCGTAATAACAGCCGATGTTGCCTGCAAAACTACATGGAAAACGGTTGAGAATTGACGTCTGAATTGACGTCTAAAATGAATAACTTTTAATAATACTCAATCAAATTTCACACCAAGCTCATTAATAACTTTTGCAGTAATTAATCAAACTTCGCCAAATTTACAGGGAAGTTGCCGTAATACCAGCCGATGGTGCCTGCAAAACTACATGGCAAACGGTTGAGAATTGACGTCTGAATTGACGTCTAAATGAATAGCTTTTAATAATAGTCAATCAAATTTCACACCAAGCTCATTAATAACTTCAGCAATAATAAATCAAACTTCGCCAAATTTACACGGAATTTGCCGTAATACCAGCCGATGGTGCCTGCAAAACTACATGGCAAACGGTTGAGAATTGACGTCTGAATTTACGTCTAAAATGAATAACTTTTAATAATACTCAATCAAATTTCAAACCAAGCTCATTAATAACTTCTGCAATAATAAATCAAACTTCGCCAAATTTACACGGAAGTTGCCGTAATACCAGCCAGTGGTGCCTGCAAAACTACATCGAGAACGGTTGAGAATTGACGTCTGAATTGACGTCTAAATGAATAACTTTTAATAATACTCAATCAATGTTCACACCAATCTCATTAATAACTTTTGCAGTAATTAATTAAACATCGCCAAATTTACAGGGAAGTTGCCGTAATACCAGCCGATGGCGCCTGCAAAACTACATGGCAAACGGTTGAGAATTGACGTCTGAATTGACGTCTAAATGAATAGCTTTTAATAATAGTCAATCAAATTTCACACCAAGCTCATTAATAACTTCTGCAATAATAAATCAAACTTCGCCAAATTTACAGGGCAGTTGCCGTAATACCAGCCGATGGTGCCTGAAAAATTACATGGAAAACGGTTGAGAATTGACGTCTGAATTGACGTCTAAATTAATAACTTTTAATAATACTCAATCAAATTTCACACCAATCTCATTAATAACTTTTGCAGTAATTAATCAAACTTCGCCAAATTTACAGGGAAGTTGCCGTAATAACAGCCAATATTGCCTGCAAAACTACATGGCAAACGGTTGAGAATTGACGTTTGAATTGACGTCTAAATGAATAACTTTTAATAATACTCAATCAAATTTCACACCAATCTCATTAATGACTTTTGCAGTAATTAATCAAACTTCGCCAAATTTACAGGGCAGTTGCCGTAATGCCAGCCGATGGTGCCTGAAAAATTACATTGAAAACGGTTGAGAATTGACGTCTGAATTGACGTCTAAATGAATAACTTTTAGTAATAGTCAATCAAATTTCACACCAAGCTCATTAATAACTTCTGCAATAATAAATCAAACTTCGCAAAATTTACACGGAAGTTGCCCTAATACCAGCCGATGGTGCCTGCAAAACTACATCGAAAACGGTTTAGAATTGACGTCTGAATTGACGTCTAAATGAATAACTTTTAATAATACTCAATCAAATTTCAAACCAATCTCATTAATAACTTTTGCAGTAATTAATCAAACTTCGCCAAATAAACAGGGAAGTTGCCGTAATACCAGCCGATGGTGCCTGCAAAACTACATCGAGAACGGTTGAGAATTGACGTCTGAATTGACGTCTAAATGAATAACTTTTAATAATACTCAATCAAATTTCACACCAAGCTCATTAATAACTTTTGCAGTAATTAATCAAACTTCGCCAAATTTACAGGGAAGTTGCCGTAATAACAGCCGATGGTGCCTGCAAAACTACATCGAAAACGGTTTAGAATTGACCTCTGAATTGATGTCTAAATGAATAACTTTTAATAATACTCAATCAAATTTCAAACCAAGCTCATTAATAACTTCTGCAATAATAGATCAAACTTCGCCAAATTTACACGGAAGTTGCCGTAATACCAGCCAGTGGTGCCTGCAAAACTACATCGAGAACGGTTGAGAATTGACGTCTGAATTGACGTCTAAATGAATAACTTTTAATAATACTCAATCAATGTTCACACCAATCTCATTAATAACTTTTGCAGTAATTAATTAAACTTCGCCAAATTTACAGGGAAGTTGCCGTAATACCAGCCGATGGTGCCTGCAAAACTACATGGCAAACGGTTGAGAATTGACGTCTGAATTGACGTCTAAATGAATAGCTTTTAATAATAGTCAATCAAATTTCACACCAAGCTCATTAATAACTTCTGCAATAATAAATCAAACTTCGCCAAATTTACACGGAAGTTGCCGTAATACCAGCCGATGGTGCCTGAAAAACTACATGGCAAAGGGTTGAGAATTGACGTTTGAATTGACGTCTAAATGAATAACTTTTAATAATACTCAATCAAATTTCACACCAATCTCATTAATGACTTTTGCAGTAATTAATCAAGCTTCGCCAAATTTACAGGGCAGTTGCCGTAATACCAGCCGATGGTGCCTGAAAAATTACATGGAAAACGGTTGAGAATTGACGTCTGAATTGACGTCTAAATTAATAACTTTTAATAATACTCAATCAAATTTCATACCAAGCTCATTAATAACTTCTGCAATAATAAATCAAACTTCGCCAAATTTACACGGAAGTTACCGTAATACCAGCCGCTGGTGCCTGCAAAACTACATCGAGAACGGTTGAGAAGTGACGTCTGAATTGACGTCTAAATGAATAACTTTTAATAATACTCAATCAAATTTCACACCAATCTCATTAATTACTTTTGCAGTAATTAATCAAACTTCGCCAAATTTACAGGAAAGTTGCCGTAATAACAGCCGATGTTGCCTGCAAAACTACATGGAAAACGGTTGAGAATTGACGTCTGAATTGACGTCTAAAATGAATAACTTTTAATAATACTCAATCAAATTTCACACCAATCTCATTAATAACTTTTGTGGTAATTAATCAAACTTCGCCAAATTTACAGGAAAGTTGCCCGTAATAACAGCCGATGCTGCCTGCAAAACTACATGGAAAACGGTTGAGAATTGACGTCTGAATTGACGTCTAAATGAATAGCTTTTAATAATAGTCAATCAAATTTCACACCAAGCTCATTAATAACTTCTGCAATAATAAATCAAACTTCGACAAATTTACGCGGAAGTTGCCGTAATACCAGCCGATGGTGCCTGCGAAACTACATGGCAAAGGGTTGAGAATTGACGTTTGAATTGACGTCTAAATGAATAACTTTTAATAATACTCAATCAAATTTCACACCAATCTCATTAATGACTTTTGCAGTAATTAATCAAGCTTCGCCAAATTTACAGGGCAGTTGCCGTAATACCAGCCGATGGTGCCTGAAAAATTACATGGAAAACGGTTGAGAATTGACGTCTGAATTGACGTCTAAATTAATAACTTTTAATAATACTTAATCAAATTTCATACCAAGCTCATTAATAACTTCTGCAATAATAAATCAAACTTCGCCAAATTTACACGGAAGTTGCCGTAATACCAGCCGCTGGTGCCTGCAAAACTACATCGAGAACGGTTGAGAATTGACGTCTGAATTGACGTCTAAATGAATAACTTTTAATAATACTCAATCAAATTTCACACCAATCTCATTAATTACTTTTGCAGTAATTAATCAAACTTCGCCAAATTTACAGGAAAGTTGCCGTAATAACAGCCGATGGTGCCTGCAAAACTACATGGCAAACGGTTGAGAATTGACGTCTGAATTGACGTCTAAATGAATAGCTTTTAATAATAGTCAATCAAATTTCACACCAATCTCATTAATAACTTTTGCAGTAATTAATCAAACTTCGCCAAATTTACAGGGAAGTTGCCGTAATACCAGCCGATGGTGCCTGAAAAACTACATGGCAAAGGGTTGAGAATTGACGTTTGAATTGACGTCTAAATGAATAACTTTTAATAATACTCAATCAAATTTCACACCAATCTCATTAATGACTTTTGCAGTAATTAATCAAGCTTCGCCAAATTTACAGGGCAGTTGCCGTAATACCAGCCGATGGTGCCTGAAAAATTACATGGAAAACGGTTGAGAATTGACGTCTGAATTGACGTCTAAATTAATAACTTTTAATAATACTCAATCAAATTTCATACCAAGCTCATTAATAACTTCTGCAATAATAAATCAAACTTCGCCAAATTTACACGGAAGTTACCGTAATACCAGCCGCTGGTGCCTGCAAAACTACATCGAGAACGGTTGAGAAGTGACGTCTGAATTGACGTCTAAATGAATAACTTTTAATAATACTCAATCAAATTTCACACCAATCTCATTAATTACTTTTGCAGTAATTAATCAAACTTCGCCAAATTTACAGGAAAGTTGCCGTAATAACAGCCGATGTTGCCTGCAAAACTACATGGAAAACGGTTGAGAATTGACGTCTGAATTGACGTCTAAAATGAATAACTTTTAATAATACTCAATCAAATTTCACACCAATCTCATTAATAACTTTTGTGGTAATTAATCAAACTTCGCCAAATTTACAGGAAAGTTGCCCGTAATAACAGCCGATGCTGCCTGCAAAACTACATGGAAAACGGTTGAGAATTGACGTCTGAATTGACGTCTAAATGAATAGCTTTTAATAATAGTCAATCAAATTTCACACCAAGCTCATTAATAACTTCTGCAATAATAAATCAAACTTCGACAAATTTACGCGGAAGTTGCCGTAATACCAGCCGATGGTGCCTGCGAAACTACATGGCAAAGGGTTGAGAATTGACGTTTGAATTGACGTCTAAATGAATAACTTTTAATAATACTCAATCAAATTTCACACCAATCTCATTAATGACTTTTGCAGTAATTAATCAAGCTTCGCCAAATTTACAGGGCAGTTGCCGTAATACCAGCCGATGGTGCCTGAAAAATTACATGGAAAACGGTTGAGAATTGACGTCTGAATTGACGTCTAAATTAATAACTTTTAATAATACTTAATCAAATTTCATACCAAGCTCATTAATAACTTCTGCAATAATAAATCAAACTTCGCCAAATTTACACGGAAGTTGCCGTAATACCAGCCGCTGGTGCCTGCAAAACTACATCGAGAACGGTTGAGAATTGACGTCTGAATTGACGTCTAAATGAATAACTTTTAATAATACTCAATCAAATTTCACACCAATCTCATTAATTACTTTTGCAGTAATTAATCAAACTTCGCCAAATTTACAGGAAAGTTGCCGTAATAACAGCCGATGTTGCCTGCAAAACTACATGGAAAACGGTTGAGAATTGACGTCTGAATTGACGTCTAAAATGAATAACTTTTAATAATACTCAATCAAATTTCACACCAATCTCATTAATAACTTTTGCAGTAATTAATCAAACTTCGCCAAATTTACAGGGAAGTTGCCGTAATAACAGCCAATATTGCCTGCAAAACTACATGGCAAACGGTTGAGAATTGACGTTTGAATTGACGTCTAAATGAATAACTTTTAATAATACTCAATCAAATTTCACACCAATCTCATTAATGACTTTTGCAGTAATTAATCAAACTTCGCCAAATTTACAGGGCAGTTGCCGTAATGCCAGCCGATGGTGCCTGAAAAATTACATTGAAAACGGTTGAGAATTGACGTCTGAATTGACGTCTAAATAAATAACTTTTAGTAATAGTCAATCAAATTTCACACCAAGCTCATTAATAACTTCTGCAATAATAAATCAAACTTCGCAAAATTTACACGGAAGTTGCCCTAATACCAGCCGATGGTGCCTGCAAAACTACATCGAAAACGGTTTAGAATTGACGTCTGAATTGACGTCTAAATGAATAACTTTTAATAATACTCAATCAAATTTCAAACCAATCTCATTAATAACTTTTGCAGTAATTAATCAAACTTCGCCAAATAAACAGGGAAGTTGCCGTAATACCAGCCGATGGTGCCTGCAAAACTACATCGAGAACGGTTGAGAATTGACGTCTGAATTGACGTCTAAATGAATAACTTTTAATAATACTCAATCAAATTTCACACCAAGCTCATTAATAACTTTTGCAGTAATTAATCAAACTTCGCCAAATTTACAGGGAAGTTGCCGTAATACCAGCCGATGGTGCCTGCAAAACTACATGGCAAACGGTTGAGAATTGACGTCTGAATTGACGTCTAAATGAATAGCTTTTAATAATAGTCAATCAAATTTCACACCAAGCTCATTAATAACTTCAGCAATAATAAATCAAACTTCGCCAAATTTACACGGAAGTTGCCGTAATACCAGCCGATGGTGCCTGCAAAACTACATGGCAAACGGTTGAGAATTGACGTCTGAATTTACGTCTAAAATGAATAACTTTTAATAATACTCAATCAAATTTCACACCAATCTCATTAATGACTTTTGCAGTAATTAATCAAGCTTCGCCAAATTTACAGGGCAGTTGCCGTAATACCAGCCGATGGTGCCTGAAAAATTACATGGAAAACGGTTGAGAATTGACGTCTGAATTGACGTCTAAATTAATAACTTTTAATAATACTCAATCAAATTTCATACCAAGCTCATTAATAACTTCTGCAATAATAAATCAAACTTCACCAAATTAACACGGAAGTTGCCGTAATACCAGCCGCTGGTGCCTGCAAAACTACATCGAGAACGGTTGAGAATTGACGTCTGAATTGACGTCTAAATCAATAACTTTTAATAATACTCAATCAAATTTCACACCAATCTCATTAATTACCTTTGCAGTAATTAATCAAACTTCGCCAAATTTACAGGAAAGTTGTCGTAATAACAGCCGATGTTGCCTGCAAAACTACATGGAAAACGGTTGAGAATTGACGTCTGAATTGACGTCTAAAATGAATAACTTTTAATAATACTCAATCAAATTGCACACCAATCTCATTAATAACTTTTGCAGTAATTAATCAAACTTCGCCAAATTTACAGGGAAGTTGCCGTAATAACAGCCAATGTCGCCTGCAAAACTACATGGCAAACGGTTGAGAATTGACGTTTGAATTGACGTCTAAATGAATAACTTTTAATAATACTCAATCAAATTTCACACCAATCTCATTAATGACTTTTGCAGTAATTAATCAAACTTCGCCAAATTTACAGGGCAGTTGCCGTAATGCCAGCCGATGGTGCCTGAAAAATTACATTGAAAACGGTTGAGAATTGACGTCTGAATTGACGTCTAAATGAATAACTTTTAGTAATAGTCAATCAAATTTCACACCAAGCTCATTAATAACTTCTACAATAATAAATCAAACTTCGCAAAATTTACACGGAAGTTGCCCTAATACAAGCCGATGGTGCCTGCAAAACTACATCGAAAACGGTTTAGAATTGACGTCTGAATTGACGTCTAAATGAATAACTTTTAAAAATACTCAATCAAATTTCACACCAAGCTCATTATTAACTTTTGCAGTAATTAATCAAACTTTGCCAAATTTACAGGGAAGTTGCCGTAATACCAGCCGATGGTGCCTGCAAAACCACATGGCAAACGGTTGAGAATTGACGTCTGAATTGACGTCTAAATGAATAGCTTTTAATAATAGTCAATCAAATTTCACACCAAGCTCATTAATAACTTCAGCAATAATAAATCAAACTTCGCCAAATTTACACGGAAGTTGCCGTAATACCAGCCGATGGTGCCTGCAAAACTACATGGCAAACGGTTGAGAATTGACGTCTGAATTTACGTCTAAAATGAATAACTTTTAATAATACTCAATCAAATTTCACACCAATCTCATTAATAACTTTTGCAGTAATTAATCAAACTTCGCCAAATTTACAGGGAAGTTGCCGTAATAACAGCCGATGGTGCCTGCAAAACTACATCGAAAACGGTTTAGAATTGACCTCTGAATTGACGTCTAAATGAATAACTTTTAATAATACTCAATCAAATTTCAAACCAAGCTCATTAATAACTTCTGCAATAATAAATCAAACTTCGCCAAATTTACACGGAAGTTGCCGTAATACCAGCCAGTGGTGCCTGCAAAACTACATCGAGAACGGTTGAGAATTGACGTCTGAATTGACGTCTAAATGAATAACTTTTAATAATACTCAATCAATGTTCACACCAATCTCATTAATAACTTTTGCAGTAATTAATTAAACTTCGCCAAATTTACAGGGAAGTTGCCGTAATACCAGCCGATGGTGCCTGCAAAACTACATGGCAAACGGTTGAGAATTGACGTCTGAATTGACGTCTAAATGAATAGCTTTTAATAATAGTCAATCAAATTTCACACCAAGCTCATTAATAACTTCTGCAATAATAAATCAAACTTCGCCAAATTTACACGGAAGTTGCCGTAATACCAGCCGATGGTGCCTGCTAAACTACATGGCAAAGGGTTGAGAATTGACGTTTGAATTGACGTCTAAATGAATAACTTTTAATAATACTCAATCAAATTTCACACCAATCTCATTAATGACTTTTGCAATAATTAATCAAGCTTCGCCAAATTTACAGGGCAGTTGCCGTAATACCAGCCGATGGTGCCTGAAAAATTACATGGAAAACGGTTGAGAATTGACGTCTGAATTGACGTCTAAATTAATAACTTTTAATAATACTCAATCAAATTTCATACCAAGCTCATTAATAACTTCTGCAATAATAAATCAAACTTCGCCAAATTTACACGGAAGTTGCCGTAATACCAGCCGCTGGTGCCTGCAAAACTACATCGAGAACGGTTGAGAATTGACGTCTGAATTGACGTCTAAATCAATAACTTTTAATAATACTCAATCAAATTTCACACCAATCTCATTAATTACTTTTGCAATAATTAATCAAACTTCGCCAAATTTACAGGAAAGTTGCCGTAATAACAGCCAATGTTGCCTGCAAAACTACATGGCAAACGGTTGAGAATTGACGTTTGAATTGACGTCTAAATGAATAACTTTTAATAATACTCAATCAAATTTCACACCAATCTCATTAATGACTTTTGCAGTAATTAATCAAACTTCGCCAAATTTACAGGGCAGTTGCCGTAATGCCAGCCGATGGTGCCTGAAAAATTACATTGAAAACGGTTGAGAATTGACGTCTGAATTGACGTCTAAATGAATAACTTTTAGTAATAGTCAATCAAATTTCACACCAAGCTCATTAATAACTTCTGCAATAATAAATCAAACTTCGCAAAATTTACACGGAAGTTGCCCTAATACCAGCCGATGGTGCCTGCAAAACTACATCGAAAACGGTTTAGAATTGACGTCTGAATTGACGTCTAAATGAATAACTTTTAATAATACTCAATCAAATTTCAAACCAATTTCATTAATAACTTTTGCAGTAATTAATCAAACTTCGCCAAATAAACAGGGAAGTTGCCGTAATACCAGCCGATGGTGCCTGCAAAACTACATGGAAAACGGTTGAGAATTGACGTTTGAATTGACGTCTAAAGGAATAACTTTTAATAATACTCAATCAAATTTCACACCAATCTCATTAATGATTTTTGCAGTAATTAATCAAACTTCGCCAAATTTACAGGGCAGTTGCCGTAATGCCAGCCGATGGTGCCTGCAAAATTACATGGAAAACGGTTGAGAATTGACGTCTGAATTGACGTCTAAATGAATAACTTTTAATAATACTAAATCAAATTTCACACTAATCTCATTAATAACTTTTGCAGTAATTATTCAAACTTCGCCAAATTTACAGGGAAGTTGCCGTAATAACAGCCAATGTTGCCTGCAAAACTACATGGAAAACGGTTGAGAATTGACGTCTGAATTGACGTCTAAATGAATAACTTTTAGTAATAGTCAATCAAATTTCACACCAAGCTCATTAATAACTTCTGCAATAATTAATCAAACTTCACCAAA
Source organism: Flabesymbios commensalis (assembly GCA_964017125.1). NCBI lineage: Eukaryota > Metazoa > Annelida > Polychaeta > Terebellida > Flabelligeridae > Flabesymbios > Flabesymbios commensalis. Next base: position 30,925 of record CAXHKU010000361.1, read on the forward strand.
TTTACACAGAAGTTGCCGCAATACCAGCCGATGGTGCCTGCAAAATTACATGGAAAACAGTTGAGAAGTGACGTCTGAATTGACGTTTAAATGAATAACTTTTAATAATACTCAATCAAATTTCACACCAATCTCTTTAATAATTTTTGCAGTAATAAATCAAACTTCGCCAAGTTTACATTAATCAAACTTCGCCAAATTTACAGGGAAGTTGCCGTAGTAACAGCCGATGTTCCCTACAAAACTACATCAAAAACGGTTGAGAATTGACGTCTGAATTGACGTCTAAATGAATAACTTTTAATAATACTCAATCAAATTTTAAACCAATCTCATTAATAACTTTTGCAGTAAATAATCAAACTTCGCCAAATATACAGGGAAGTTGCCGTAATAACAGCCGATGGTGCCTGCAAAACTACATGGAAAACGGTTGAGAATTGACGTGTGAATTGACGTCTAAATGAATAACTTTTAATAATACTCAATCAAATTTCACACCAATCTCATTAATAACTTTTGCAGTAATTAATCAAACTTCGCCAAATATACAGGGAAGTTGCCGTAATACCAGCCGATGGTGCCTGGAAAACTACATGGAAAACAGTTGAGAATTGACGTCTGAATTGACGTCTAAATGAATAACTTTTAATAATACTCAATCAAATTTCACACCAATCTCATTAATAACTTTTGCAGTAATTAATCAAACTTCGCCAAATTTACAGGGAAGTTGCCGTAATAACAGCTAATGTTGCCTGCAAAACTACATGGAAAACGGTTGAGAATTGACGTCTGAATTGACGTCTAAATGAATAACTTTTAATAAGACTCAATCAAATTTCACACCAATCTCATTAATGACTTTTGCAGTAATTAATCAAACTTCGCCAAATTTACAGGAAAGTTGCCGTAATAACAGCCGATGTTGCCTGCAAAACTACATGGAAAACGGTTGAGAATTGACGTCTGAATTGACGTCTAAAATGAATAACTTTTAATAATACTCAATCAAATTTCACACCAATCTCATTAATAACTTTTGCAGTAATTAATCAAACTTCGCCAAATTTACAGGGAAGTTGCCGTAAGAACAGCCAATGTTGCCTGCAAAACTACATGGCAAACGGTGGAGAATTGACGTTTGAATTGACGTCTAAATGAATAACTTTTAATAATACTCAATCAAATTTCACACCAATCTCATTAATGACTTTTGCAGTAATTAATCAAACTTCGCCAAATTTACAGGGCAGTTGCCGTAATACCAGCCGATGGTGCCTGCAAAATTACATGGAAAACGGTTGAGAATTGACGTCTGAATTGACGTCTAAATGAATAACTTTTAGTAATAGTCAATCAAATTTCACACCAAGCTCATTAATAACTTCTGCAATAATTAATCAAACTTCGCCAAATTTACACGGAAGTTGCCGTAATACCAGCCGATGGTGCCTGCAAAACTACATCGAAAACGGTTCAGAATTGACGTCTGAATTGACGTCTAAATGAATAACTTTTAATAATACTCAATCAAATTTCAAACCAATCTCATTAATAACTTTTGCAGTAATTAATCAAACTTCGCCAAATATACAGGGAAGTTGCCGTAATACCAGCCAATGGTGCCTGCAAAACTACATCGAGAACGGTTGAGAATTGACGTCTGAATTGACGTCTAAATGAATAACTTTTAATAATACTCAATCAATTTTCACACCAATCTCATTAATAACTTTTGCAGTAATTAATCAAACTTCGCCAAATTTACAGGGAAGTTGCCGTAATACCAGCCGATGGTGCCTGCAAAACTACATGGCAAACGGTTGAGAATTGACGTCTGAATTGACGTCTAAATGAATAGCTTTTAATAATAGTCAATCAAATTTCACACCAAGCTCATTAATAACTTCTGCAATAATAAATCAAACTTCGCCAAATTTACACGGAAGTTGCCGTAATACCAGCCGATGGTGCCTGCGAAACTACATGGCAAACGGTTGAGAATTGACGTTTGTATTGACGTCTAAATGAATAACTTTTAATAATACTCAATCAAATTTCACACCAATCTCATTAATGACTTGCAGTAATTAATCAAACTTCGCCAAATTTACAGGGCAGTTGCCGTAATACCAGCCGATGGTGCCTGCAAAATTACATGGAAAACGGTTGAGAATTGACGTCTGAATTGACGTCTAAATTAATAACTTTTAATAATACTCAATCAAATTTCACACTAATCTCATTAATAACTTTTGCAGTAATTAATCAAACTTCGCCAAATTTACAGGGAAGTTGCCGTAATAACAGTTTTTTAAAAACGGTTTAGAATTTACCTCTGAATTGACGTCTAAATGAATAACTTTTAATAATACTCAATCAAATTTCAAACCAAGCTCATTAATAAATTCTGCAATAATAAATCAAACTTCGCCAAATTTACACGGAAGTTGCCGTAATACCAGCCTATGGTGCCTGCAAAACTACATCGAAAACGGTTTAGAATTGACGTCTGAATTGACGTCTAAATGTATAACTTTTAATAATACTCAATCAAATTTCAAACCAATCTCATTAATAACTTTTGCAGTAATTAATCAAACTTCGCCAAATAAACAGGGAAGTTGCCGTAATACCAGCCGATGGTGCCTGCAAAACTACATCGAGAACGGTTGAGAATTGACGTCTGAATTGACGTCTAAATGAATAACTTTTAATAATACTCAATCAATTTTCACACCAATCTCATTAATAACTTTTGCAGTAATTAATCAAACTTCGCCAAATTTACAGGGAAGTTGCCGTAATACCAGCCGATGGTGCCTGCAAAACTACATGGCAAACGGTTGAGAATTGACGTCTGAATTGACGTCTAAATGAATAGCTTTTAATAATAGTCAATCAAATTTCACACCAAGCTCATTAATAACTTCTGCAATAATAAATCAAACTTCGCCAAATTTACACGGAAGTTGCCGTAATACCAGCCGATGGTGCCTGCAAAACTACATGGCAAACGGTTGAGAATTGACGTTTGTATTGACGTCTAAATGAATAACTTTTAATAATACTCAATCAAATTTCACACCAATCTCATTAATGACTTTTGCAGTAATTAATCAAACTTCGCGCAATTTACAGGGCAGTTGCCGTAATACCAGCCGATGGTGCCTGCAAAATTACATGGAAAACGGTTGAGAATTGACGTCTGAATTGACGTCTAAATTAATAACTTTTAATAATACTCAATCAAATTTCACACTAATCTCATTAATAACTTTTGCAGTAATTAATCAAACTTCGCCAAATTTACAGGGAAGTTGCCGTAATAACAGTTTTTTAAAAACGGTTTAGAATTTACCTCTGAATTGACGTCTAAATGAATAACTTTTAATAATACTCAATCAAATTTCAAACCAAGCTCATTAATAAATTCTGCAATAATAAATCAAACTTCGCCAAATTTACACGGAAGTTGCCGTAATACCAGCCTATGGTGCCTGCAAAACTACATCGAAAACGGTTTAGAATTGACGTCTGAATTGACGTCTAAATGTATAACTTTTAATAATACTCAATCAAATTTCAAACCAATCTCATTAATAACTTTTGCAGTAATTAATCAAACTTCGCCAAATAAACAGGGAAGTTGCCGTAATACCAGCCGATGGTGCCTGCAAAACTACATCGAGAACGGTTGAGAATTGACGTCTGAATTGACGTCTAAATGAATAACTTTTAATAATACTCAATCAATTTTTACACCAATCTCATTAATAACTTTTGCAGTAATAAATCAAACTTCGCCAAATTTACAGGGAAGTTGCCGTAATAACAGCCAATGTCGCCTGCAAAACTACATGGCAAACGGTTGAGAATTGACGTTTGAATTGGTGTCTAAATGAATAACTTTTAATAATACTCAATCAAATTTCGCACCAATCTCATTAATGACTTTTGCAGTAATTAATAAAACTTCGCCAAATTTACAGGGCAGTTGCCGTAATGCCAGCTGATGGTGCCTGCAAAATTACATGGAAAACGGTTGAGAATTGACGTCTGAATTGACGTCTAAATGAATAACTTTTAATAATACTAAATCAAATTTCACACTAATCTCATTAATAACTTTTGCAGTAATTATTCAAACTTCGCCAAATTTACAGGGAAGTTGCCGTAATAACAGCCAATGTTGCCTGCAAAACTACATGGAAAACGGTTGAGAATTGACGTCTGAATTGACGTCTAAATGAATAACTTTTAGTAATAGTCAATCAAATTTCACACCAAGCTCATTAATAACTTCTGCAATAATTGATCAAACTTCACCAAATTTACACAGAAGTTGCCGTAATACCAGCCGATGGTGCCTGCAAAACTACATCAAAAACGGTTTAGAATTGACGTCTGAATTGACGTCTAAATGAATAACTTTTAGTAATAGTCAATCAAATTTCACACCAAGCTCATTAATAACTTCTGCAATAATTAATCAAACTTCACCAAATTTACACAGAAGTTGCCGCAATACCAGCCGATGGTGCCTGCAAAATTACATGGAAAACAGTTGAGAAGTGACGTCTGAATTGACGTTTAAATGAATAACTTTTAATAATACTCAATCAAATTTCACACCAATCTCTTTAATAATTTTTGCAGTAATAAATCAAACTTCGCCAAGTTTACATTAATCAAACTTCGCCAAATTTACAGGGAAGTTGCCGTAGTAACAGCCGATGTTGCCTACAAAACTACATCAAAAACGGCTGAGAATTGACGTCTGAATTGACGTCTAAATGAATAACTTTTAATAATACTCAATCAAATTTTAAACCAATCTCATTAATAACTTTTGCAGTAAATAATCAAACTTCGCCAAATATATAGGAAAGTTGCCGTAATAACAGCCGATGTTGCCTGCAAAACTACATGGAAAACGGTTGAGAATTGACGTCTGAATTGACGTCTAAAATGAATAACTTTTAATAATACTCAATCAAATTTCACACCAATCTCATTAATAACTTTTGCAGTAATTAATCAAACTTCGCCAAATTTAAAGGGAAGTTGCCGTAAGAACAGCCAATGTTGCCTGCAAAACTACATGGCAAACGGTTGAGAATTGACGTTTGAATTGACGCCTAAATGAATAACTTTTAATAATACTCAATCAAATTTCACACCAATCTCATTAATGACTTTTGCAGTAATTAATCAAACTTCGCCAAATTTACAGGGCAGTTGCCGTAATACCAGCCGATGGTGCCTGCAAAATTACATGGAAAACGGTTGAGAATTGACGTCTGAATTGACGTCTAAATGAATAACTTTTAGTAATAGTCAATCAAATTTTCACACCAAGCTCATTAATAACTTCTGCAATAATTAATCAAACTTCGCCAAATTTACACGGAAGTTGCCGTAATACCAGCCGATGGTGCCTGCAAAACTACATCGAAAACGGTTCAGAATTGACGTCTGAATTGACGTCTAAATGAATAACTTTTAATAATACTCAATCAAATTTCAAACCAATCTCATTAATAACTTTTGCAGTAATTAATCAAACTTCGCCAAATATACAGGGAAGTTGCCGTAATACCAGCCAATGGTGCCTGCAAAACTACATCGAGAACGGTTGAGAATTGACGTCTGAATTGACGTCTAAATGAATAACTTTTAATAATACTCAATCAAATTTCACACCAATCTCATTAATGACTTTTGCAGTAATTAATCAAACTTCGCCAAATTTACAGGGAAGTTGCCGTAATACCAGCCGATGGTGCCTGCAAAACTACATGGCAAACAGTTGAGAATTGACGTCTGAATTGACGTCTAAATGAATAGCTTTTAATAATAGTCAATCAAATTTCACACCAAGCTCATTAATAACTTCTGCAATAATAAATCAAACTTCGCCAAATTTACACGGAAGTTGCCGTAATACCAGCCGATGGTGCCTGCAAAACTACATGGCAAACGGTTGAGAATTGACGTTTGTATTGACGTCTAAATGAATAACTTTTAATAATACTCAATCAAATTTCACACCAATCTTATTAATGACTTTTGCAGTAATTAATCAAACTTCGCCAAATTTACAGGGCAGTTGCCGTAATACCAGCCGATGGTGCCTGCAAAATTACATGGAAAACGGTTGAGAATTGACGTCTGAATTGACGTCTAAATTAATAACTTTTAATAATACTCAATCAAATTTCACACTAATCTCATTAATAACTTTTGCAGTAATTAATCAAACTTCGCCAAATTTACAGGGAAGTTGCCGTAATAACAGTTTTTTAAAAACGGTTTAGAATTTACCTCTGAATTGACGTCTAAATGAATAACTTTTAATAATACTCAATCAAATTTCAAACCAAGCTCATTAATAAATTCTGCAATAATAAATCAAACTTCGCCAAATTTACACGGAAGTTGCCGTAATACCAGCCTATGGTGCCTGCAAAACTACATCGAAAACAGTTTAGAATTGACGTTTGAATTGGTGTCTAAATGAATAACTTTTAATAATACTCAATCAAATTTCGCACCAATCTCATTAATGACTTTTGCAGTAATTAATAAAACTTCGCCAAATTTACAGGGCAGTTGCCGTAATGCCAGCTGATGGTGCCTGCAAAATTACATGGAAAACGGTTGAGAATTGACGTCTGAATTGACGTCTAAATGAATAACTTTTAATAATACTAAATCAAATTTCACACTAATCTCATTAATAACTTTTGCAGTAATTATTCAAACTTCGCCAAATTTACAGGGAAGTTGCCGTAATAACAGCCAATGTTGCCTGCAAAACTACATGGAAAACGGTTGAGAATTGACGTCTGAATTGACGTCTAAATGAATAACTTTTAGTAATAGTCAATCAAATTTCACACCAAGCTCATTAATAACTTCTGCAATAATTGATCAAACTTCACCAAATTTACACAGAAGTTGCCGTAATACCAGCCGATGGTGCCTGCAAAACTACATCAAAAACGGTTTAGAATTGACGTCTGAATTGACGTCTAAATGAATAACTTTTAATAATACTCAATCAAATTTTAAACCAATCTCATTAATAACTTTTGCAGTAATTAATCAAACTTCGCCAAATATGCAGGGAAGTTGCCGTAATACCAGCCGATGGTGCCTGCTAAACTACATGGAAAACGGTTGAGAATTGACGTGTGAATTGACGTCTAAATGAATAACTTATAATAATACTCAATCAAATTTCACACCAATCTCATTAATAACTTTTGCAGTAATCAATCAAACTTTGCCAAATTTACAGGGAAGTTGCCGTAATACCAGCCGATGGTGCCTGGAAAACTACATGGAAAACAGTTGAGAATTGACGTCTGAATTGACGTCTAAATGAATAACTTTTAATAATACTCAATCAAATTTCACACCAATCTCTTTAATAATTTTTGCAGTAATAAATTCAACTTCGCCAAGTTTACATTAATCAAACTTTGCCAAATTTACAGGGAAGTTGCCGTAATGCCAGCCGATGGTGCCTGCAAAACTACATGGAAAACGGTTGAGAATTGACGTCTGAATTGACGTCTAAACGAATAGCTTTTAATAATAGTCAATCAAATTTCACACCAAGCTCATTAATAACTTCTGCAATAATGAATCAAACTTCGCCAAATTTACACGGAAGTTGCCGTAATACCAGCCGATGGTGCCTGCAAAACTACATCGAAAACGGTTTAGAATTGACGTCTGAATTGACGTCTAAATGAATAACTTTTAATAATACGCAATCAAATTTCAAACCAATCTCATTAATAAATTTTGCAGTAATTAATCAAACTTCGCCAAATATACAGGGAAGTTGCCGTAATACCAGCCGATGGTGCCTGCAAAACTACATGGAAAACGGTTGAGAATTGACGTCTGAATTGACGTCTAAATGATTAACTTTTAATAATACTCAATCAAATTTCACACCAATCTCATTAATAACTTTTGCAGTAATTAATCAAACTTCGCCAAATTTACAGGGAAGTTGCCGTAATACCAGCCGATGGTGCCTGCAAAACTACATGGGAAACAGTTGAAAATTGACGTCTGAATTGACGTCTAAATGAATAACTTTTAATAATATTCAATCAAATTTTACACCAATCTCATTAATGACTTTTGCAGTAATTAATCAAACTTCGCCAAATTTACAGGGAAGTTGCCGTAATACCAGCCGATGGTGTCTGCAAAATTACATGGAAAACAGTTGAGAAGTGACGTCTGAATTGACGTTTAAATGAATAACTTTTAATAATACTCAATCAAATTTCACACCAATCTCTTTAATAATTTTTGCAGTAATAAATCAAACTTTGCCAAGTTTACATTAATCAAACTTCGCCAAATTAACAGGGAAGTTGCCGTAGTAACAGCCGATGTTGCCTACAAAACTACATGGAACACGGTTGAGAATTGACGTCTGAATTGACGTCTAAATGAATAGCTTTTAATAATAGTCAATCAAATTTCACACCAAGCTCATTAATAACTTCTGCAATAATAAATCAAACTTCGCCAAATTTACACGGAAGTTGCCGTAATACCAGCCGATGGTGCCTGCAAAACTACATCGAAAACGGGTTAGAATTGACGTCTGAATTGACGTCTAAATGAATAACTTTTAATAATACTCAATCAAATTTCAAACCAATCTCATTAATAACTTTTGCAGTAATTAATCAAACTTCGCAAAATATACAGGGAAGTTGCCGTAATACCAGCCGATGGTGCCTGCAAAACTACATCGAGAACGGTTGAGAATTGACGTCTGAATTGACGTCTAAATGAATAACTTTTAATAATACTTAATCAAATTTCACACCAATCTCATTAATAACTTTTGCAGTAATTAATCAAACTTCGCCAAATTTACAGGAAAGTTGCCGTAATAACAGCCGATGTTGCCTGCAAAACTACATGGAAAACGGTTGAGAATTGACGTCTGAATTGACGTCTAAAATGAATAACTTTTATTAATACTCAATCAAATTTCACACCAATCTCATTAATAACTTTTGCAGTAATTAATCAAACTTCGCCAAATTTACAGGGAAGTTGCCGTAATAACAGCCAATGTTGCCTGCAAAACTACATGGCAAACGGTTGAGAATTGACGTTTGAATTGACGTCTAAATGAATAACTTTTAATAATACTCAATCAAATTTCACACCAATCTCATTAATGACTTTTGCAGTAATTAATCAAACTTCGCCAAATTTACAGGGCAGTTGCCGTAATACCAGCCGATGGTGCCTGCAAAATTACATGGAAAACGGTAGAGAATTGACTTCTGAATTGACGTCTAAATGAATAACTTTTAGTAATAGTCAATCAAATTTCACACCAAGCTCATTAATAACTTCTGTAATAATAAATCAAACTTCGCCAAATTTACACGGAAGTTGCCGTAATACCAGCCGATGGTGCCTGCAAAACTACATCGAAAACGGTTTAGAATTGACGTCTGAATTGACGTCTAAATGAATAACTTTTAATAATACGCAATCAAATTTCAAACCAATCTCATTAATAACTTTTGCAGTAATTAATCAAACTTCGCCAAATATACAGGGAAGTTGCCGTAATACCAGCCGATGGTGTCTGCAAAACTACATCGAGAGCGGATTAGAATTGACGTCTGAATTGACGTCTAAATGAATAACTTTTAATAATACTCAATCAATTTTCACACCAATCTCATTAATAACTTTTGCAGTAATTGATCAAACTTCGCCAAATTTACAGGGAAGTTGCCGTAATAACAGCCGATGGTGCCTGCAAAACTACATGGCAAACGGTTGAGAATTGACGTCTGAATTGACGTCTAAATGAATAGCTTTTAATAATAGTCAATCAAATTTCACACCAAGCTCATTAATAACTTCTGAAATAATAAATCAAACGTCGCCAAATTTACACGGAAGTTGCCGTAATACCAGCCGATGGTGCCTGCAAAACTACATGGAACACGGTTGAGAATTGACGTCTGAATTGACGTCTAAATGATTAACTTTTAATAATACTCAATCAAATTTCACACCAATCTCATTAATAACTTTTGCAGTAATTAATCAAACTTCGCCAAATTCACAGGGAAGTTGCCGTAATACCAGCCGATGGTGCCTGCAAAACTACATGGGAAACAGTTGAAAATTGACGTCTGAATTGACGTCTAAATGAATAACTTTTAATAATATTCAATCAAATTTTACACCAATCTCATTAATGACTTTTGCAGTAATTAATCAAACTTCGCCAAATTTACAGGGAAGTTGCCGTAATACCAGCCGATGGTGTCTGCAAAATTACATGGAAAACAGTTGAGAAGTGACGTCTGAATTGACGTTTAAATGAATAACTTTTAATAATACTCAATCAAATTTCACACCAATCTCTTTAATATTTTTTGCAGTAATAAATCAAACTTTGCCAAGTTTACATTAATCAAACTTCGCCAAATTAACAGGGAAGTTGCCGTAGTAACAGCCGATGTTGCCTACAAAACTACATGGAACACGGTTGAGAATTGACGTCTGAATTGACGTCTAAATGAATAGCTTTTAATAATAGTCAATCAAATTTCACACCAAGCTCATTAATAACTTCTGCAATAATAAATCAAACTTCGCCAAATTTACACGGAAGTTGCCGTAATACCAGCCGATGGTGCCTGCAAAACTACATCGAAAACGGGTTAGAATTGACGTCTGAATTGACGTCTAAATGAATAACTTTTAATAATACTCAATCAAATTTCAAACCAATCTCATTAATAACTTTTGCAGTAATTAATCAAACTTCGCCAAATATACAGGGAAGTTGCCGTAATACCAGCCGATGGTGCCTGCAAAACTACATCGAGAACGGTTGAGAATTGACGTCTGAATTGACGTCTAAATGAATAACTTTTAATAATACTTAATCAAATTTCACACCAATCTCATTAATAACTTTTGCAGTAATTAATCAAACTTCGCCAAATTTACAGGAAAGTTGCCGTAATAACAGCCGATGGTGCCTGCAAAACTACATGGCAAACGGTTGAGAATTGACGTCTGAATTGACGTCTAAATGAATAGCTTTTAATAATAGTCAATCAAATTTCACACCAAGCTCATTAATAACTTCTGAAATAATAAATCAAACGTCGCCAAATTTACACGGAAGTTGCCGTAATACCAGCCGATGGTGCCTGCAAAACTACATGGAACACGGTTGAGAATTGACGTCTGAATTGACGTCTAAATGATTAACTTTTAATAATACTCAATCAAATTTCACACCAATCTCATTAATAACTTTTGCAGTAATTAATCAAACTTCGCCAAATTTACAGGGAAGTTGCCGTAATACCAGCCGATGGTGCCTGCAAAACTACATGGAAAACAGTTGAGAAGTGACGTCTGAATTGACGTTTAAATGAATAACTTTTAATAATACTCAATCAAATTTCACACCAATCTCTTTAATAATTTTTGCAGTAATAAATCAAACTTTGCCAAGTTTACATTAATCAAACTTCGCCAAATTAACAGGGAAGTTGCCGTAGTAACAGCCGATGTTGCCTACAAAACTACATGGAACACGGTTGAGAATTGACGTCTGAATTGACGTCTAAATGAATAGCTTTTAATAATAGTCAATCAAATTTCACACCAAGCTCATTAATAACTTCTGCAATAATAAATCAAACTTCGCCAAATTTACACGGAAGTTGCCGTAATACCAGCCGATGGTGCCTGCAAAACTACATCGAAAACGGGTTAGAATTGACGTCTGAATTGACGTCTAAATGAATAACTTTTAATAATACTCAATCAAATTTCAAACCAATCTCATTAATAACTTTTGCAGTAATTAATCAAACTTCGCCAAATATACAGGGAAGTTGCCGTAATACCAGCCGATGGTGCCTGCAAAACTACATCGAGAACGGTTGAGAACTGACGTCTGAATTGACGTCTAAATGAATAACTTTTAATAATACTTAATCAAATTTCACACCAATCTCATTAATAAACTTTTGCAGTAATTAATCAAACTTCGCCAAATTTACAGGAAAGTTGCCGTAATAACAGCCGATGTTGCCTGCAAAACTACATGGAAAACGGTTGAGAATTGACGTCTGAATTGACGTCTAAAATGAATAACTTTTATTAATACTCAATCAAATTTCACACCAATCTCATTAATAACTTTTGCAGTAATTAATCAAACTTCGCCAAATTTACAGGGAAGTTGCCGTAATAACAGCCAATGTTGCCTGCAAAACTACATGGCAAACGGTTGAGAATTGACGTTTGAATTGACGTCTAAGTGAATACCTTTTAATAATAGTCAATCAAATTTCACACCAAGCTCATTAATAACTTCTGAAATAATAAATCAAACGTCGCCAAATTTACACGGAAGTTGCCGTAATACCAGCCGATGGTGCCTGCAAAACTACATGGAACACGGTTGAGAATTGACGTCTGAATTGACGTCTAAATGATTAACTTTTAATAATACTCAATCAAATTTCACACCAATCTCATTAATAACTTTTGCAGTAATTAATCAAACTTCGCCAAATTTACAGGGAAGTTGCCGTAATACCAGCCGATGGTGCCTGCAAAACTACATGGGAAACAGTTGAAAATTGACGTCTGAATTGACGTCTAAATGAATAACTTTTAATAATATTCAATCAAATTTTACACCAATCTCATTAATGACTTTTGCAGTAATTAATCAAACTTCGCCAAATTTACAGGGAAGTTGCCGTAATACCAGCCGATGGTGTCTGCAAAATTACATGGAAAACAGTTGAGAAGTGACGTCTGAATTGACGTTTAAATGAATAACTTTTAATAATACTCAATCAAATTTCACACCAATCTCTTTAATAATTTTTGCAGTAATAAATCAAACTTTGCAAAGGTTACATTAATCAAACTTCGCCAAATTAACAGGGAAGTTGCCGTAGTAACAGCCGATGTTGCCTACAAAACTACATGGAACACGGTTGAGAATTGACGTCTGAATTGACGTCTAAATGAATAGCTTTTAATAATAGTCAATCAAATTTCACACCAAGCTCATAAATAACTTCTGCAATAATAAATCAAACTTCGCCAAATTTACACGGAAGTTGCCGTAATACCAGCCGATGGTGCCTGCAAAACTACATCGAAAACGGGTTAGAATTGACGTCTGAATTGACGTCTAAATGAATAACTTTTAATAATACTCAATCAAATTTCAAACCAATCTCATTAATAACTTTTGCAGTAATTAATCAAACTTCGCCAAATATACAGGGAAGTTGCCGTAATACCAGCCGATGGTGCCTGCAAAACTACATCGAGAACGGTTGAGAATTGACGTCTGAATTGACGTCTAAATGAATAACTTTTAATAATACTTAATCAAATTTCACACCAATCTCATTAATAACTTTTGCAGTAATTAATCAAACTTCGCCAAATTTACAGGAAAGTTGCCATAATAACAGCCGATGTTGCCTGCAAAACTACATGGAAAACGGTTGAGAATTGACGTCTGAATTGACGTCTAAAATGAATAACTTTTATTAATACTCAATCAAATTTCACACCAATCTCATTAATAACTTTTGCAGTAATTAATCAAACTTCGCCAAATTTACAGGGAAGTTGCCGTAATAACAGCCAATGTTGCCTGCAAAACTACATGGCAAACGGTTGAGAATTGACGTTTGAATTGACGTCTAAGTGAATAACTTTTAATAATACTCAATCAAATTTCACACCAATCTCATTAATGACTTTTGCAGTAATTAATCAAACTTCGCCAAATTTACAGGGCAGTTGCCGTAATACCAGCCGATGGTGCCTGCAAAATTACATGGAAAACGGTAGAGAATTGACTTCTGAATTGACGTCTAAATGAATAACTTTTAGTAATAGTCAATCAAATTTCACACCAAGCTCATTAATAACTTCTGCAATAATAAATCAAACTTCGCCAAATTTACACGGAAGTTGCCGTAATACCAGCCGATGGTGCCTGCAAAACTACATCGAAAACGGTTTAGAATTGACGTCTGAATTGACGTCTAAATGAATAACTTTTAATATTACGCAATCAAATTTCAAACCAATCTCATTAATAACTTTTGCAGTAATTAATCAAACTTCGCCAAATATACAGGGAAGTTGCCGTAATACCAGCCGATGGTGTCTGCAAAACTACATCGAGAACGGATTAGAATTGACGTCTGAATTGACGTCTAAATGAATAACTTTTAATAATACTCAATCAATTTTCACACCAATCTCATTAATAACTTTTGCAGTAATTGATCAAACTTCGCCAAATTTACAGGGAAGTTGCCGTAATAACAGCCGATGGTGCCTGCAAAACTACATGGCAAACGGTTGAGAATTGACGTCTGAATTGACGTCTAAATGAATAGCTTTTAATAATAGTCAATCAAATTTCACACCAAGCTCATTAATAACTTCTGAAATAATAAATCAAACGTCGCCAAATTTACACGGAAGTTGCCGTAATACCAGCCGATGGTGCCTGCAAAACTACATGGCAAACGGTTGAGAATTGACGTTTGAATTGACGTCTAAATGAATAACTTTTAATAATACTCAATCAAATTTCACACCAATCTCATTAATGACTTTTGCAGTAAAAAATCAAACGTCGCCAAATTTACAGGGCAGTTGCCGTAATACCAGCCGATGGTGCCTGCAAAATTACATGGAAAACGGTTGAGAATTGACGTCTGAATTGACGTCTAAATTAATAACTTTTAATAATACTCAATCAAATTTCACACTAATCTCATTAATAACTCTTGCAGTAATCAATCAAACTTCGCCAAATTCACAGGGAAGTTGCCGTAATAACAGCCGATGGTGCCTGCAAAACTACATCGAAAACGGTTTAGAATTGACCTCTGAATTGACGTCTAAATGAATAACTTTTAATAATACTCAATCAAATTTCAAACCAAGCTCATTTATAAATTCTGCAATAATAAATCAAACTTCGCCAAATTTACACGGAAGTTGCCGTAATACCAGCCTATGGTGCCTGCAAAACTACATCGAAAACGGTTTAGAATTGACGTCTGAATTGACGTCTAAATGTATAACTTTTAATAATACTCAATCAAATTTCAAAACCAATCTCATTAATGACTTTTGCAGTAATTAAACAAACTTCGCCAAATTTACAGGGCAGTTGCCGTAATACCAGCCGATGGTGCCTGCAAAACTACATCGAGAACGGTTGAGAATTGACGTCTGAATTGACGTCTAAATGAATAACTTTTAATAATACTCAATCAATTTTTGCACCAATCTCATTAATAACTTTTGCAGTAATAAATCAAACTTCGCCAAATTTAAAGGGAAGTTGCCGTAATAACAGCCAATGTCGCCTGCAAAACTACATGGCAAACGGTTGAGAATTGACGTTTGAATTGGTGTCTAAATGAATAACTTTTAATAATACTCAATCAAATTTCACACCAATCTCATTAATGACTTTTGCAGTAATTAATAAAACTTCGCCAAATTTACAGGGCAGTTGCCGTAATGCCAGCCGATGGTGCCTGCAAAATTACATGGAAAACGGTTGAGAATTGACGTCTGAATTGACGTCTAAATGAATAACTTTTAATAATACTAAATCAAATTTCACACTAATCTCATTAATAACTTTTGCAGTAATTATTCAAACTTCGCCAAATTTACAGGGAAGTTGCCGTAATAACAGCCAATGTTGCCTGCAAAACTACATGGGAAACGGTTGAGAATTGACGTCTGAATTGACGTCTAAATGAATAACTTTTAGTAATAGTCAATCAAATTTCACACCAAGCTCATTAATAACTTCTGCAATAATTAATCAAACTTCACCAAACTTACACAGAAGTTGCCGTAATACCAGTCGATGGTGCCTGCAAAACTACATCAAAAACGGTTTAGAATTGACGTCTGAATTGACGTCTAAATGAATAACTTTTAATAATACTCAATCAAATTTTAAACCAATCTCATTAATAACTTTTGCACTAATTAATCAAACTTCGCCAAATATGCAGGGAAGTTGCCGTAATACCAGCCGATGGTGCCTGCTAAACTACATGGAAAACGGTTGAGAATTGACGTGTGAATTGACGTCTAAATGAATAACTTTTAATAATACTCAATCAAATTTCACACCAATCTCATTAATAACTTTTGCAGTAATCAATCAAACTTCGCCAAATTTACAGGGAAGTTGCCGTAATACCAGCCGATGGTGCCTGGAAAACTACATGGAAAACAGTTGAGAATTGACGTGTGAATTGACGTCTAAATGAATAACTTTTTTTAATACTCAATCAAATTTCACACCAATCTCTTTAATAATTTTTGCAGTAATAAATTAAACTTCGCCAAGTTTACATTAATCAAACTTCGCCAAATTAACAGGGAAGTTGCCGTAGTAACAGCCGATGTTGCCTACAAAACTACATGGAAAACGGTTGAGAATTGACGTCTGAATTGACGTCTAAACGAATAGCTTTTAATAATAGTCAATCAAATTTCACACCAAGCTCATTAATAACTTCTGCAATAATAAATCAAACTTCGCCAAATTTACACGGAAGTTGCCGTAATACCAGCCGATGGTGCCTGCAAAACTACATCGAAAACGGTTTAGAATTGACGTCTGAATTGACGTCTAAATGAATAACTTTTAATAATACTCAATCAAATTTCAAACCAATCTAATTAATAACTTTTGCAGTAATTAATCAAACTTCGCCAAATATACAGGGAAGTTGCCGTAATACCAGTCGATGGTGCCTGCAAAACTACATGGAAAACGGTTGAGAATTGACGTCTGAATTGACGTCTAAATGATTAACTTTTAATAATACTCAATCAAATTTCACACCAATCTCATTAATGACTTTTGCAGTAATTAATCAAACTTAGCCAAATTTACAGGGAAGTTGCCGTAATACCAGCCGATGGTGTCTGCAAAATTACATGGAAAACAGTTGAGAAGTGACGTCTGAATTGACGTTTAAATGAATAACTTTTAATAATACTCAATCAAATTTCACACAAATCTCTTTAATAATTTTTACAGTAATAAATCAAACTTCGCCAAGTTTACATTAATCAAACTTCGCCAAATTAACAGGGAAGTTGCCGTAGTAACAGCCGATGTTGCCTACAAAACTACATGGAAAACGGTTGAGAATTGACGTCTGAATTGACGTCTAAACGAATAGCTTTTAATAATAGTCAATCAAATTTCACACCAAGCTCATTAATAACTTCCGCAATAATAAATCAAACTTCGCCAAATTTACACGGAAGTTGCCGTAATACCAGCCGATGGTGCCTGCAAAACTACATCGAAAACGGTTTAGAATTGACGTCTGAATTGACGTCTAAATGAATAACTTTTAATAATACTCAATCAAATTTCAAACCAATCTAATTAATAACTTTTGCAGTAATTAATCAAACTTCGCCAAATATACAGGGAAGTTGCCGTAATACCAGTCGATGGTGCCTGCAAAACTACATGGAAAACGGTTGAGAATTGACGTCTGAATTGACGTCTAAATGATTAACTTTTAATAATACTCAATCAAATTTCACACCAATCTCATTAATAACTTTTGCAGTAATTAATCAAACTTCGCCAAATTTACAGGGAAGTTGCCGTAATACCAGTCGATGGTGCCTGCAAAACTACATCGAAAACGGTTGAGAATTGACGTCTGAATTGACGTCTAAATGGATAACTTTTAATAATACTCAATCAAATTTCAAACCAATCGCATTAATAACTTTTGCAGTAATTAATCAAACTTCGCCAAATTTACAGGAAAGTTGACGTAATACCAGCCGAAGGTGTCTGCAAAATAACATGGAAAACAGTGGAGAAGTGACGTCTGAATTGACGTTTAAATGAATAACTTTTAATAATACTCAATCAAATTTCACACCAATCACTTTAATAATTTTTGCAGTAATAAATCAAACTTCGCCAAGTTTACATTAATCAAACTTCGCCAAATTTACTGGGAAGTTGCCGTAATAACAGCCGATGTTGCCTACAAAACTACATGGAAAACGGTTGAGAATTGACGTCTGAATTGACGTCTAAATGAATAACTTTTAATAATACTGAATCAAATTTCACACCAATCTCATTAATAACTCTTGCAGTAATTAATCAAAGTTCGCCAAATTTACAGAGAAGTTGCCGTAATAACAGCCGATGTTGCCTGCAAAACTACATGGAAAGCGGTTGAGAATTGACGTCTGAATTGACGTCTAAATGAATAACTTTTAATAATACTCAATCAAATTTCACACTAATCTCATTGATAACTTTTGCAGTAATTAATCAAACTTCGCCAAATTTACAGGGAAGTTGCCGTAATAACAGCCAATGTTGCCTGCAACACTACATGGAAAACGGTTGAGCATTGACGTCTGAATTGACGTCTAAATGAATAATTTTTAGTAATAGTCAATCAAATTTCACACCAATCTCATTAATAACTTCTGCAATAATTAATCAAACTTCACCAAATTTACACGAAAGTTGCCGTAATACCAGCCGATGGTGCCTGCAAACCTACATCGAAAACGGTTTAGAATTGACGTCTGAATTGACGTCTAAATGAATAACTTTTAATAATACTCAATCAAATTTCACACCAATCTCATTAATGACTTTTGCAGTAATTAATCAAACTTCGCCAAATTTACAGGGATGTTGCCGTAATACCAGCCGATGGTGTCTGCAAAATTACATGGAAAACAGTTGAGAAGTGACGTCTGAATTGACGTTTATATGAATAACTTTTAATAATACTGAATCAAATTTCACACCAATCTCTTTAATAATTTTTGCAGTAATAAATCAAACTTCGCCAAGTTTACATTAATCAAACTTCGCCAAATTTACAGGAAAGTTGACGTAATACCAGCCGAAGGTGTCTGCAAATTTACATGGAAAACAGTGGAGAAGTGACGTCTGAATTGACGTTTAAATGAATAACTTTTAATAATACTCAATCAAATTTCAAACCAATCTCTTTAATAATTTTTGCAGTAATAAATCAAACTTTGCCAAGTTTACATTAATCAAACTTCGCCAAATTTACTGGGAAGTTGCCGTAATAACAGCCGATGTTGCCTACAAAACTACATGGAAAACGGTTGAGAATTGACGTCTGAATTGACGTCTAAATGAATAACTTTTAATAATACTGAATCAAATTTCACACCAATCTCATTAATAACTCTTGCAGTAATTAATCAAAGTTCGCCAAATTTACAGGGAAGTTGCCGTAATAACAGCCGATGTTGCCTGCAAAACTACATGGAAAGCGGTTGAGAATTGACGTCTGAATTGACGTCTAAATGAATAACTTTTAATAATACTCAATCAAATTTCACACTAATCTCATTGATAACTTTTGCAGTAATTAATCAAACTTCGCCAAATTTATAGGGAAGTTGCCGTAAGAACAGCCAATGTTGCCTGCAAAACTACATGGAAAACGGTTTAGAATTGACGTCTGAATTGACGTCTAAATGAATAACTTTTAATAATACTCAATCAAATTTTAAACCAATCTCATTAATAACTTTTGCACTAATTAATCAAACTTCGCCAAATATGCAGGGAAGTTGCCGTAATACCAGCCGATGGTGCCTGCTAAACTACATGGAAAACGGTTGAGAATTGACGTGTGAATTGACGTCTAAATGAATAACTTTTAATAATACTCAATCAAATTTCACACCAATCTCATTAATAACTTTTGCAGTAATCAATCAAACTTCGCCAAATTTACAGGGAAGTTGCCGTAATACCAGCCGATGGTGCCTGGAAAACTACATGGAAAACAGTTGAGAATTGACGTGTGAATTGACGTCTAAATGAATAACTTTTTTTAATACTCAATCAAATTTCACACCAATCTCTTTAATAATTTTTGCAGTAATAAATTAAACTTCGCCAAGTTTACATTAATCAAACTTCGCCAAATTAACAGGGAAGTTGCCGTAGTAACAGCCGATGTTGCCTACAAAACTACATGGAAAACGGTTGAGAATTGACGTCTGAATTGACGTCTAAACGAATAGCTTTTAATAATAGTCAATCAAATTTCACACCAAGCTCATTAATAACTTCTGCAATAATAAATCAAACTTCGCCAAATTTACACGGAAGTTGCCGTAATACCAGCCGATGGTGCCTGCAAAACTACATCGAAAACGGTTTAGAATTGACGTCTGAATTGACGTCTAAATGAATAACTTTTAATAATACTCAATCAAATTTCAAACCAATCTAATTAATAACTTTTGCAGTAATTAATCAAACTTCGCCAAATATACAGGGAAGTTGCCGTAATACCAGTCGATGGTGCCTGCAAAACTACATGGAAAACGGTTGAGAATTGACGTCTGAATTGACGTCTAAATGATTAACTTTTAATAATACTCAATCAAATTTCACACCAATCTCATTAATGACTTTTGCAGTAATTAATCAAACTTAGCCAAATTTACAGGGAAGTTGCCGTAATACCAGCCGATGGTGTCTGCAAAATTACATGGAAAACAGTTGAGAAGTGACGTCTGAATTGACGTTTAAATGAATAACTTTTAATAATACTCAATCAAATTTCACACAAATCTCTTTAATAATTTTTACAGTAATAAATCAAACTTCGCCAAGTTTACATTAATCAAACTTCGCCAAATTAACAGGGAAGTTGCCGTAGTAACAGCCGATGTTGCCTACAAAACTACATGGAAAACGGTTGAGAATTGACGTCTGAATTGACGTCTAAACGAATAGCTTTTAATAATAGTCAATCAAATTTCACACCAAGCTCATTAATAACTTCCGCAATAATAAATCAAACTTCGCCAAATTTACACGGAAGTTGCCGTAATACCAGCCGATGGTGCCTGCAAAACTACATCGAAAACGGTTTAGAATTGACGTCTGAATTGACGTCTAAATAAATAACTTTTAATAATACTCAATCAAATTTCAAACCAATCTAATTAATAACTTTTGCAGTAATTAATCAAACTTCGCCAAATATACAGGGAAGTTGCCGTAATACCAGTCGATGGTGCCTGCAAAACTACATGGAAAACGGTTGAGAATTGACGTCTGAATTGACGTCTAAATGATTAACTTTTAATAATACTCAATCAAATTTCACACCAATCTCATTAATAACTTTTGCAGTAATTAATCAAACTTCGCCAAATTTACAGGGAAGTTGCCGTAATACCAGTCGATGGTGCCTGCAAAACTACATCGAAAACGGTTGAGAATTGACGTCTGAATTGACGTCTAAATGGATAACTTTTAATAATACTCAATCAAATTTCAAACCAATCGCATTAATAACTTTTGCAGTAATTAATCAAACTTCGCCAAATTTACAGGAAAGTTGACGTAATACCAGCCGAAGGTGTCTGCAAAATAACATGGAAAACAGTGGAGAAGTGACGTCTGAATTGACGTTTAAATGAATAACTTTTAATAATACTCAATCAAATTTCACACCAATCACTTTAATAATTTTTGCAGTAATAAATCAAACTTCGCCAAGTTTACATTAATCAAACTTCGCCAAATTTACTGGGAAGTTGCCGTAATAACAGCCGATGTTGCCTACAAAACTACATGGAAAACGGTTGAGAATTGACGTCTGAATTGACGTCTAAATGAATAACTTTTAATAATACTGAATCAAATTTCACACCAATCTCATTAATAACTCTTGCAGTAATTAATCAAAGTTCGCCAAATTTACAGAGAAGTTGCCGTAATAACAGCCGATGTTGCCTGCAAAACTACATGGAAAGCGGTTGAGAATTGACGTCTGAATTGACGTCTAAATGAATAACTTTTAATAATACTCAATCAAATTTCACACTAATCTCATTGATAACTTTTGCAGTAATTAATCAAACTTCGCCAAATTTACAGGGAAGTTGCCGTAATAACAGCCAATGTTGCCTGCAACACTACATGGAAAACGGTTGAGCATTGACGTCTGAATTGACGTCTAAATGAATAATTTTTAGTAATAGTCAATCAAATTTCACACCAATCTCATTAATAACTTCTGCAATAATTAATCAAACTTCACCAAATTTACACGAAAGTTGCCGTAATACCAGCCGATGGTGCCTGCAAACCTACATCGAAAACGGTTTAGAATTGACGTCTGAATTGACGTCTAAATGAATAACTTTTAATAATACTCAATCAAATTTCACACCAATCTCATTAATGACTTTTGCAGTAATTAATCAAACTTCGCCAAATTTACAGGGATGTTGCCGTAATACCAGCCGATGGTGTCTGCAAAATTACATGGAAAACAGTTGAGAAGTGACGTCTGAATTGACGTTTATATGAATAACTTTTAATAATACTGAATCAAATTTCACACCAATCTCTTTAATAATTTTTGCAGTAATAAATCAAACTTCGCCAAGTTTACATTAATCAAACTTCGCCAAATTTACAGGAAAGTTGACGTAATACCAGCCGAAGGTGTCTGCAAATTTACATGGAAAACAGTGGAGAAGTGACGTCTGAATTGACGTTTAAATGAATAACTTTTAATAATACTCAATCAAATTTCAAACCAATCTCTTTAATAATTTTTGCAGTAATAAATCAAACTTTGCCAAGTTTACATTAATCAAACTTCGCCAAATTTACTGGGAAGTTGCCGTAATAACAGCCGATGTTGCCTACAAAACTACATGGAAAACGGTTGAGAATTGACGTCTGAATTGACGTCTAAATGAATAACTTTTAATAATACTGAATCAAATTTCACACCAATCTCATTAATAACTCTTGCAGTAATTAATCAAAGTTCGCCAAATTTACAGGGAAGTTGCCGTAATAACAGCCGATGTTGCCTGCAAAACTACATGGAAAGCGGTTGAGAATTGACGTCTGAATTGACGTCTAAATGAATAACTTTTAATAATACTCAATCAAATTTCACACTAATCTCATTGATAACTTTTGCAGTAATTAATCAAACTTCGCCAAATTTATAGGGAAGTTGCCGTAAGAACAGCCAATGTTGCCTGCAAAACTACATGGAAAACGGTTGAGAATTGACGTCTGAATTGACGTCTAAATGAATAACTTTTAGTAATAGTCAATCAAATTTCACACCAATCTCATTAATAACTTCTGCAATAATTAATCAAACTTCACCAAATTTACACGAAAGTTGCCGTAATACCAGCCGATGGTGCCTGCAAAACTACATCGAAAACGGTTTAGAATTGACGTCTGAATTGACGTCTAAATGAATAACTTTTAATAATACTCAATCAAATTTCACACCAATCTCATTAATGACTTTTGCAGTAATTAATCAAACTTCGCCAAATTTACAGGGATGTTGCCGTAATACCAGCCGATGGTGTCTGCAAAATTACATGGAAAACAGTTGAGAAGTGACGTCTGAATTGACGTTTATATGAATAACTTTTAATAATACTGAATCAAATTTCACACCAATCTCTTTAATAATTTTTGCAGTAATAAATCAAACTTCGCCAAGTTTACATTAATCAAACTTCGCCAAATTTACAGGAAAGTTGACGTAATACCAGCCGAAGGTGTCTGCAAATTTACATGGAAAACAGTGGAGAAGTGACGTCTGAATTGACGTTTAAATGAATAACTTTTAATAATACTCAATCAAATTTCAAACCAATCTCTTTAATAATTTTTGCAGTAATAAATCAAACTTCGCCAAGTTTACATTAATCAAACTTCGCCAAATTTACTGGGAAGTTGCCGTAATAACAGCCGATGTTGCCTACAAAACTACATGGAAAACGGTTGAGAATTGACGTCTGAATTGACGTCTAAATGAATAACTTTTAATAATACTGAATCAAATTTCACACCAATCTCATTAATAACTCTTGCAGTAATTAATCAAAGTTCGCCAAATTTACAGGGAAGTTGCCGTAATAACAGCCGATGTTGCCTGCAAAACTACATGGAAAGCGGTTGAGAATTGACGTCTGAATTGACGTCTAAATGAATAACTTTTAATAATACTCAATCAAATTTCACACTAATCTCATTGATAACTTTTGCAGTAATTAATCAAACTTCGCCAAATTTAAAGGGAAGTTGCCGTAATAACAGCCAAAGTTGCCTGCAAAACTACATGGAAAACGGTTGAGAATTGACGTCTGAATTGACGTCTAAATGAATAACTATTAGTAATAGTCAATCAAATTTCACACCAATCTCATTAATAACTTCTGCAATAATTAATCAAACTTCACCAAATTTACACGAAAGCTGCCGTAATACCAGCCGATGGTGCCTGCAAAACTACATCGAAAACGGTTTAGAATTGACGTCTGAATTGACGTCTAAATGAATAACTTTTAATAATACTCAATCAAATTTCACAACAATCTCATTAATGACTTTTGCAGTAATTAATCAAACTTCGCCAAATTTACAGGGAAGTTGCCGTAATAACAGCCGATGTTGCCTGCAAAACTACATGGAAAGCGGTTGAGAATTGACGTCTGAATTGACGTCTAAATGAATAACTTTTAATAATACTCAATCAAATTTCACAACAATCTCATTAATGACTTTTGCAGTAATTAATCAAACTTCGCCAAATTTACAGGGAAGTTGCCGTAATACCAGCCGATGGTGTCTGCAAAATTACATGGAAAACAGTTGAGAAGTGACGTCTGAATTGACGTTTAAATGAATAACTTTTAATAATACTCAATCAAATTTCACACCAATCTCTTTAATAATTTTTGCAGTAATAAATCAAACTTCGCCAAGTTTACATTAATCAATCTTCGCCAAATTAACAGGGAAGTTGCCGTAGTAACAGCCGATGTTGCCTACTAAACTACATGGAAAACGGTTGAGAATTGACGTCTGAATTGACGTCTAAATGAATAGCTTTTAATAATAGTCAATCAAATTTCACACCAAGCTCATTAATAACTTCTGCAATAATTAATCTAACTTCGCCAAATTTACACGGAAGTTCCCGTAATACCAGCAAATGGTGCCTGCAAAACTTCATCGAGAACGGTTGAGAATTGACATCTGAATTGACGTCTAAATTAATAACTTTTAATAATACTCAATCAAATTTCACACCAATCTCACTAATAACTTTTGCAGTAATTAATCAAACTTCGCCAAATTTACAGGGAAGTTTCCGTAATAACAGCCGATGTTGCCTGCAAAACTACATGGAAAACGGTTGGGAATTGACGTCTGAATTGACGTCTAAATGAATAACTTTTAATAATACTGAATCAAATTTCACACCAATCTCATTAATAACTCTTGCAGTAATTAATCAAAGTTCGCCAAATTTACAGGGAAGTTGCCGTAATAACAGCCGATGTTGCCTGCAAAACTACATGGAAAGCGGTTGAGAATTGACGTCTGAATTGACGTCTAAATGAATAACTTTTAATAATACTCAATCAAATTTCACACTAATCTCATTGATAACTTTTGCAGTAATTAATCAAACTTCGCCAAATTTATAGGGAAGTTGCCGTAAGAACAGCCAATGTTGCCTGCAAAACTACATGGAAAACGGTTGAGAATTGACGTCTGAATTGACGTCTAAATGAATAACTTTTAGTAATAGTCAATCAAATTTCACACCAATCTCATTAATAACTTCTGCAATAATTAATCAAACTTCACCAAATTTACACGAAAGTTGCCGTAATACCAGCCGATGGTGCCTGCAAAACTACATCGAAAACGGTTTAGAATTGACGTCTGAATTGACGTCTAATTGAATAACTTTTAATAATACTCAATCAAATTTCACACCAATCTCATTAATGACTTTTGCAGTAATTAATCAAACTTCGCCAAATTTACAGGGATGTTGCCGTAATACCAGCCGATGGTGTCTGCAAAATTACATGGAAAACAGTTGAGAAGTGACGTCTGAATTGACGTTTATATGAATAACTTTTAATAATACTGAATCAAATTTCACACCAATCTCTTTAATAATTTTTGCAGTAATAAATCAAACTTCGCCAAGTTTACATTAATCAAACTTCGCCAAATTTACAGGAAAGTTGACGTAATACCAGCCGAAGGTGTCTGCAAATTTACATGGAAAACAGTGGAGAAGTGACGTCTGAATTGACGTTTAAATGAATAACTTTTAATAATACTCAATCAAATTTCAAACCAATCTCTTTAATAATTTTTGCAGTAATAAATCAAACTTCGCCAAGTTTACATTAATCAAACTTCGCCAAATTTACTGGGAAGTTGCCGTAATAACAGCCGATGTTGCCTACAAAACTACATGGAAAACGGTTGAGAATTGACGTCTGAATTGACGTCTAAATGAATAACTTTTAATAATACTGAATCAAATTTCACACCAATCTCATTAATAACTCTTGCAGTAATTAATCAAAGTTCGCCAAATTTACAGGGAAGTTGCCGTAATAACAGCCGATGTTGCCTGCAAAACTACATGGAAAGCGGTTGAGAATTGACGTCTGAATTGACGTCTAAATGAATAACTTTTAATAATACTCAATCAAATTTCACACTAATCTCATTGATAACTTTTGCAGTAATTAATCAAACTTCGCCAAATTTAAAGGGAAGTTGCCGTAATAACAGCCAAAGTTGCCTGCAAAACTACATGGAAAACGGTTGAGAATTGACGTCTGAATTGACGTCTAAATGAATAACTATTAGTAATAGTCAATCAAATTTCACACCAATCTCATTAATAACTTCTGCAATAATTAATCAAACTTCACCAAATTTACACGAAAGCTGCCGTAATACCAGCCGATGGTGCCTGCAAAACTACATCGAAAACGGTTTAGAATTGACGTCTGAATTGACGTCTAAATGAATAACTTTTAATAATACTCAATCAAATTTCACAACAATCTCATTAATGACTTTTGCAGTAATTAATCAAACTTCGCCAAATTTACAGGGAAGTTGCCGTAATAACAGCCGATGTTGCCTGCAAAACTACATGGAAAGCGGTTGAGAATTGACGTCTGAATTGACGTCTAAATGAATAACTTTTAATAATACTCAATCAAATTTCACAACAATCTCATTAATGACTTTTGCAGTAATTAATCAAACTTCGCCAAATTTACAGGGAAGTTGCCGTAATACCAGCCAATGGTGTCTGCAAAATTACATGGAAAACAGTTGAGAAGTGACGTCTGAATTGACGTTTAAATGAATAACTTTTAATAATACTCAATCAAATTTCACACCAATCTCTTTAATAATTTTTGCAGTAATAAATCAAACTTCGCCAAGTTTACATTAATCAATCTTCGCCAAATTAACAGGGAAGTTGCCGTAGTAACAGCCGATGTTGCCTACTAAACTACATGGAAAACGGTTGAGAATTGACGTCTGAATTGACGTCTAAATGAATAGCTTTTAATAATAGTCAATCAAATTTCACACCAAGCTCATTAATAACTTCTGCAATAATTAATCTAACTTCGCCAAATTTACACGGAAGTTCCCGTAATACCAGCAAATGGTGCCTGCAAAACTTCATCGAGAACGGTTGAGAATTGACATCTGAATTGACGTCTAAATTAATAACTTTTAATAATACTCAATCAAATTTCACACCAATCTCACTAATAACTTTTGCAGTAATTAATCAAACTTCGCCAAATTTACAGGGAAGTTTCCGTAATAACAGCCGATGTTGCCTGCAAAACTACATGGAAAACGGTTGGGAATTGACGTCTGAGTTGACGTCTAAAATGAATAACTTTTAATAATACTCAATCAAATTTCACACCAATCTCATTAATGACTTTTGCAGTAATTAATCAAACTTCGCCAAATTTACAGGGAAGTTGCCGTCGTAACAGCCGATGTTGCCTACAAAACTACATGGAAAACGGTTGAGAATTGACGTCTTAATTGACGTCTAAATGAATAGCTTTTAATAATAGTCAATCAAATTTCACACCAAGCTCATTAATAACTTCTGCAATAATAAATCAAACTTCGCCAAATTTACAGGGAAGTTGCCGTAATACCAGCAAATGGTGCCTGCAAAACTTCATCGAGAACGGTTGAGAATTGACATCTGAATTGACGTCTAAATTAATAACTTTTAATAATACTCAATCAAATTTCACACCAATCTCACTAATAACTTTTGCAGTAATTAATCAAACTTCGCCAAATTTACAGGGAAGTTTCCGTAATAACAGCCGATGTTGCCTGCAAAACTACATGGAAAACGGTTGAGAATTGACGTCTAAAATGAATAACTTTTAATAATACTCAATCAAATTTCACACCAATCTCATTAATGACTTTTGCAGTAATTAATCAAACTTCGCCAAATTTACAGGGAAGTTGTCGTAATAACAGCCAATGTTGCCTGCAAAACTACATGGCAAACGGTTGAGAATTGACGTTTGAATTGACGTCTAAATGAATAACTTTTAATAATAGTCAATCAAATTTCACACCAAGCTCATTAATAACATCTGCAATAATTAATCAAACTTCGCCAAATTTACACGGAAGTTGCCGTAATACCAGCCGATGGTGCCTGCAAAACTACATCGAAAACGGTTGAGAATTGACGTCTGTATTGACGTCTAAATGGATAACTTTTAATAATACTCAATCAAATTTCACACCAATCTCATTAATGACTTTTGCAGTAATTAATCAAACTTCGCCAAATTAACAGGGAAGTTGCCGTAGTAACAGCCGATGTTGCCTACAAAACTACATGGAAAACGGTTGAGAATTGACGTCTGAATTGACGTCTAAACGAATAGCTTTTAATAATAGTCAATCAAATTTCACACCAAGCTCATTAATAACTTCCGCAATAATAAATCAAACTTCGCCAAATTTACACGGAAGTTGCCGTAATACCAGCCGATGGTGCCTGCAAAACTACATCGAAAACGGTTTAGAATTGACGTCTGAATTGACGTCTAAATGAATAACTTTTAATAATACTCAATCAAATTTCAAACCAATCTAATTAATAACTTTTGCAGTAATTAATCAAACTTCGCCAAATATACAGGGAAGTTGCCGTAATACCAGTCGATGGTGCCTGCAAAACTACATGGAAAACGGTTGAGAATTGACGTCTGAATTGACGTCTAAATGATTAACTTTTAATAATACTCAATCAAATTTCACACCAATCTCATTAATAACTTTTGCAGTAATTAATCAAACTTCGCCAAATTTACAGGGAAGTTGCCGTAATACCAGTCGATGGTGCCTGCAAAACTACATCGAAAACGGTTGAGAATTGACGTCTGAATTGACGTCTAAATGGATAACTTTTAATAATACTCAATCAAATTTCAAACCAATCGCATTAATAACTTTTGCAGTAATTAATCAAACTTCGCCAAATTTACAGGAAAGTTGACGTAATACCAGCCGAAGGTGTCTGCAAAATAACATGGAAAACAGTGGAGAAGTGACGTCTGAATTGACGTTTAAATGAATAACTTTTAATAATACTCAATCAAATTTCACACCAATCTCTTTAATAATTTTTGCAGTAATAAATCAAACTTCGCCAAGTTTACATTAATCAAACTTCGCCAAATTTACTGGGAAGTTGCCGTAATAACAGCCGATGTTGCCTACAAAACTACATGGAAAACGGTTGAGAATTGACGTCTGAATTGACGTCTAAATGAATAACTTTTAATAATACTGAATCAAATTTCACACCAATCTCATTAATAACTCTTGCAGTAATTAATCAAAGTTCACCAAATTTACACGAAAGTTGCCGTAATACCAGCCGATGGTGCCTGCAAAACTACATCGAAAACGGTTTAGAATTGACGTCTGAATTGACGTCTAAATGAATAACTTTTAATAATACTCAATCAAATTTCAAACCAATCGCATTAATAACTTTTGCAGTAATTAATCAAACTTCGCCAAATTTACAGGAAAGTTGCCGTAATAACAGCCAATGTTGCCTGCAACACTACATGGAAAACGGTTGAGCATTGACGTCTGAATTGACGTCTAAATGAATAATTTTTAGTAATAGTCAATCAAATTTCACACCAATCTCATTAATAACTTCTGCAATAATTAATCAAACTTCACCAAATTTACACGAAAGTTGCCGTAATACCAGCCGATGGTGCCTGCAAACCTACATCGAAAACGGTTTAGAATTGACGTCTGAATTGACGTCTAAATGAATAACTTTTAATAATACTCAATCAAATTTCACACCAATCTCATTAATGACTTTTGCAGTAATTAATCAAACTTCGCCAAATTTACAGGGATGTTGCCGTAATACCAGCCGATGGTGTCTGCAAAATTACATGGAAAACAGTTGAGAAGTGACGTCTGAATTGACGTTTATATGAATAACTTTTAATAATACTGAATCAAATTTCACACCAATCTCTTTAATAATTTTTGCAGTAATAAATCAAACTTCGCCAAGTTTACATTAATCAAACTTCGCCAAATTTACAGGAAAGTTGGCGTAATACCAGCCGAAGGTGTCTGCAAATTTACATGGAAAACAGTGGAGAAGTGACGTCTGAATTGACGTTTAAATGAATAACTTTTAATAATACTCAATCAAATTTCAAACCAATCTCTTTAATAATTTTTGCAGTAATAAATCAAACTTCGCCAAGTTTGCATTAATCAAACTTCGCCAATTTTACTGGGAAGTTGCCGTAATAACAGCCGATGTTGCCTACAAAACTACATGGAAAACGGTTGAGAATTGACGTCTGAATTGACGTCTAAATGAATAACTTTTAATAATACTGAATCAAATTTCACACCAATCTCATTAATAACTCTTGCAATAATTAATCAAAGTTCGCCAAATTTACAGGGAAGTTGCCGTAATAACAGCCGATGTTGCCTGCAAAACTACATGGAAAGCGGTTGAGAATTGACGTCTGAATTGACGTCTAAATGAATAACTTTTAATAATACTCAATCAAATTTCACACTAATCTCATTGATAACTTTTGCTGTAATTAATCAAACTTCGCCAAATTTACAGGGAAGTTGCCGTAATTACTGCAAATATTGCCTGCAAAACTACATGGAAAACGGTTGAGAATTGACGTCTGAATTGACGTCTAAATGAATAACTTTTAGTAATAGTCAATCAAATTTCACACCAAGCTCATTAATAACTTCTGCAATAATTAATCAAACTTCACCAAATTTACAGGGAAGTTGCCGTAATTACAGCCAATGTTGCCTGCAAAACTACATGGAAAACGGTTGAGAATTGACGTCTGAATTGACGTCTAAATGAATAACTTTTAATAATACTCAATCAAATTTCACACCAATCTCATTAATGACTTTTGCAGTAATTAATCAAACTTCGCTGAATTTACAGGAAATTTGACGTAATACCAGCCGAAGGTGTCTGCAAAATTACATGGAAAACAGTGGAGAAGTGACGTCTGAATTGACGTTTAAATGAATAACTTTTAATAATACTCAATCAAATTTCACACCAATCTCTTTAATAATGTTTGCAGTATTAAATCAAACTTCGCCAAGTTTACATTAATCAAACTTCGCCAAATTTACTGGGAAGCTGCCGTAATAACAGGAGATGTTGCCTACAAAACTACATGGAAAACGGTTGAGAATTGACGTCTGAATTGACGTCTAAATGAATAACTTTTAATAATACTGAATCAAATTTCACACCAATCTCATTAATAACTCTTGCAGTAATTAATCAAAGTTCGCCAAATTTACAGGGAAGTTGCCGTAATAACAGCCGATGTTGCCTGCAAAACTACATGGAAAGCGGTTGAGAATTGACGTCTGAATTGACGTCTAAATGAATAACTTTTAATAATACTCAATCAAATTTCACACTAATCTCATTGATAACTTTTGCAGTAATTAATCAAACTTCGCCAAATTTACACGGAAGTTGCCGTAATACCAGCCGATGGTGCCTGCAAAACTACATGGCAAACGATTGCGAATTGACGTTTGAATTGACGTCTAAATGAATAACTTTTAATAATACTCAATCAAATTTCACACCGATCTCATTAATGATTTTTGCAGTAATTAATCAAACTTCGCCAAATTTACAGGGCAGTTGCCGTAATGCCAGCCGATGGTGCCTGCAAAATTACATGGAAAACGGTTGAAAATTGACGTCTGAATTGACGTCTAAATGAATAACTTTTAATAATACTAAATCAAATTTCACACTAATCTCATTAATAACTTTTGCAGTAATTATTCAAACTTCGCCAAATTTACAGGGAAGTTGCCGTAATAACAGCCAATGTTGCCTGCAAAACTACATGGAAAACGGTTGAGAATTGACGTCTGAATTGACGTCTAAATGAATAACTTTTAGTAATAGTCAATCAAATTTCACACCAAGCTCATTAATAACTTCTGCAATAATTAATCAAACTTCACCAAATTTACACAGAAGTTGCCGCAATACCAGTCGATGGTGCCTGCAAAATTACATGGGAAACAGTTGAGAAGTGACGTCTAAATTGACGTTTAAATGAATAACTTTTAATAATACTCAATCAAATTTCACACCAATCTCTTTAATAATTTTTGCAGTAATAAATCAAACTTTGCCAAGTTTACATTAATCAAACTTCGCCAAATTTACAGGGAAGTAGCCGTAGTAACAGCCGATGTTGCCTACAAAACTACATCAAAAACGGTTGAGAATTGACGTCTGAATTGACGTCTAAATAAATAACTTTTAATAATACTCAATCAAATTTTAAACCAATCACATTAATAACTTTTGCAGTAAATAATCAAACTTCGCCAAATATACAGGAAAGTTGCCGTAATACCAGCCCATGGTGCCTGCAAAACTACATGGAAAACGGTTGAGAATTGACGTGTGAATTGACGTCTAAATGAATAACTTTTAATAATACTCAATCAAATTTCACACCAATCTCATTAATAACTTTTGCCGTAATTAATCAAACTTCGCCAAATTTACAGGGAAGTTGCCGTAATACCAGCCGATGGTGCCTGGAAAACTACATGGAAAACAGTTTAGAATTGACGTCTGAATTGACGTCTAAATGAATAACTTTTAATAATACTCAATCAAATTTCACACCAATCTCATTAATGACTTTTGCAGTAATAAATCAAACTTCGCCAAATTTACAGGGAAGTTGCCGTAATACCAGCCGATGGTGTCTGCAAAATTACATGGAAAACAGTTGAGAAGTGACGTCTGAATTGACGTTTAAATGAATAACTTTTAATAATACTCAATCAAATTTCACACCAATCTCTTTAATAATTTTTGCAGTAATAAATCAAACTTCGCCAAGTTTACATTAATCAAACTTCGCCAAATTTACAGGGAAGTTGCCGTAGTAACAGCCGATGTTGCCTACAAAACTACATGGAAAACGGTTGAGAATTGACGTCTGAATTGACGTCTAAATGAATATATTTTACTAAAACTCAATCAAATTTCACACCAATCACATTAATAATTTTTGCAGTAATTATTCAAACTTCGCCAAATTTTCGGGGAAGTTGCCGTAATAACAGCCAATGTTGCCTGCAAAACTACATGGAAAACGTTTGAGAATTGACGTCTGAATTGACGTCTAAATGAATAGCTTTTAATAATAGTCAATCAAATTTCACACCAAGCTCATTAATAACTTCTGCAATAATAAATCAAACTTCGCCAAATTTACACGGAAGTTGCCGTAATACCGATGGTGCCTGCAAAACTACATGGCAAACGGTTGAGAATTGACGTTTGAATTGACGTCTAAATGAATAACTTTTAATAATACTCAATCAAATTTCACACCAATCTCGTTAATGACTTTTGCAGTAAATAATCAAACTTCGCCAAATTTACAGGGCAGTTGCCGTAATGCCAGCTAATGATGCCTGCAAAATTACATGGGAAACGGTTGAGAATTGACGTCTGAATTGACGTCTAAATTAATAACTTTTAATAATACTCAATCAAATTTCACACTAATCTCATTAATAACTTTTGCAGTAATTAATCAAACTCCGCCAAATTTACAGGGAAGTTGCCGTAATAACAGCCGATGGTGCCTGCAAAACTACATCGAAAACGGTGTAGAATTGACATCTGAATTGACGTCTAAATGAATAACTTTTAATAATACTCAATCAAATTTCAAACCAAGCTCATTAATAACTTCTGCAATAATAAATCAAACTTCGCCAAATTTACACGGAAGTTGCCGTAATACCAGCCGATGGTGCCTGCAAAACTACATCGAGAACGGTTTAGAATTGACGTCTGAATTGACGTCTAAATGAATAACTTTTAATAATACTCAATCAAATTTCACACCAATCTCATTAATAACTTTTGCAGTAATTAATCAAACTTCGCCAAATTTACAGGGAAGTTGCCGTAATAACAGCCAATGTTGCCTGCAAAACTACATGGCAAACGGTTGAGAATTGACGTTTGAATTGACGTCTAAATGAATAACTTTTAATAATACTCAATCAAATTTCACACCAATCTCATTAATGACTTTTGCAGTAATTAATCAAACTTCGCCAAATTTACAGGGCAGTTGCCGTAATACCAGCCGATGGTGCCTGCAAAATTACATGGAAAACGGTTGAGAATTGACGTCTGAATTGACGTCTAAATGAATAACTTTTAGTAATAGTCAATCAAATTTCACACCAAGCTCATTAATAACTTCTGCAATAATAAATCAAACTTCGCCAAATTTACACGGAAGTTGCCGTAATACCAGCCGATGGTGCCTGCAAAACTACATCGAAAACGCTTTAGAATTGACGTCTGAATTGACGTCTAAATGAATAACTTTTAATAATACTCAATCAAATTTCAAACCAATCTCATTAATAACTTTTGCAGTAATTAATCAAACTTCGCCAAATATACAGGGAAGTTGCCGTAATACCAGCCGATGGTGCCTGCAAAACTACATCGAGAACGGTTGAGAATTGACGTCTGAATTGACGTCTAAATGAATAGCTTTTAATAATACTCAATCAATTTTCACACCAATCTCATTAATAACTTTTGCAGTAATTAATCAAACATCGCCAAATTTACAGGGAAGTTGCCGTAATACCAGCCGATGTTGCCTGCAAAACTACATGGCAAACGGTTGAGAATTGACGTCTGAATTGACGTCTAAATGAATAGCTTTTAATAATAGTCAATCAAATTTCACACCAAGCTCATTAATAACTTCTGCAATAATAAATCAAACTTCGCCAAATTTACACGGAAGTTGCCGTAATACCAGCCGATGGTGCCTGCAAAACTACATGGGAAACGGTTGAGAATTGACGTTTGTATTGACGTCTAAATGAATAACTTTTAATAATACTCAATCAAATTTCACACCAATCTCATTAATGACTTTTGCAGTAATTAATCAAACATCGCCAAATTTACAGGGAAGTTGCCGTAATACCAGCGGATGGTGTCTGCAAAATTACATGGAAAACAGTTGAGAAGTGACGTCTGAATTGACGTTTAAATGAATAACTTTTAATAATACTCAATCAAATTTCACACCAATCTCTTTAATAATTTTTGCAGTAATAAATCAAACTTCGCCAAGTTTACATTAATCAAACTTCGCCAAATTTACAGGGAAGTTGCCGTAGTAACAGTCGATGTTGCCTACAAAACTACATGGAAAACGGTTGAGAATTGACGTCTGAATTGACGTCTAAATGAATATATTTTTTTAAAACTCAATCAAATTTCACACCAATCACATTAATAATTTTTGCAGTAATTATTCAAACTTCGCCAAATTTTCGGGGAAGTTGCCGTAATAACAGCCAATGTTGCCTGCAAAACTACATGGAAAACGTTTGAGAATTGACGTCTGAATTGACGTCTAAATGAATAGCTTTTAATAATAGTCAATCAAATTTCACACCAAGCTCATTAATAACTTCTGCAATAATAAATCAAACTTCGCCAAATTTACACGGAAGTTGCTGTAATACCGATGGTGCCTGCAAAACTACATGGCAAACGGTTGAGAATTGACGTTTGAATTGACGTCTAAATGAATAACTTTTAATAATACTCAATCAAATTTCACACCAATCTCATTAATGATTTTTGCAGTAATTAATCAAACTTCGCCAAATTTACAGGGCAGTTGCCGTAATGCCAGCCGATGGTGCCTGCAAAATTACATGGAAAACGGTTGAGAATTGACGTCTGAATTGACGTCTAAATGAATAACTTTTAATAATACTAAATCAAATTTCACACTAATCTCATTAATAACTTTTGCAGTAAATATTCAAACTTCGCCAAATTTACAGGGAAGTTGCCGTAATAACAGCCAATGTTGCCTGCAAAACTACATGGAAAACGGTTGAGAATTGACGTCTGAATTGACGTCTAAATGAATAACTTTTAGTAATAGTCAATCAAATTTCACACCAAGCTCATTAATAACTTCTGCAATAATTAATCAAACTTCACCAAATTTACACAGAAGTTGCCGCAATACCAGCCGATGGTGCCTGCAAAATTACATGGAAAACAGTTGAGAAGTGACGTCTAAATTGACGTTTAAATGAATAACTTTTAATAATACTCAATCAAATTTCACACCAATCTCTTTAATAATTTTTGCAGTAATAAATCAAACTTCGCCAAGTTTACATTAATCAAACTTCGCCAAATTTACAGGGAAGTTGCCGTAGTAACAACCGATGTTGCCTTCAAAACTAAATCAAAAACGGTGAGAATTGACGTCTGAATTGACGTCTAAATAAATAACTTTTAATAATACTCAATCAAATTTTAAACCAATCACATTAATAACTTTTGCAGTAAATAATCAAACTTCGCCAAATATACAGGGAAGTTGCCGTAATACCAGCCGATGGTGCCTGCAAAACTACATGGAAAACGGTTGAGAATTGACGTGTGAATTGACGTCTAAATGAATAACTTTTAATAATACTCAATCAAATTTCACACCAATCTCATTAATAACTTTTGCAGTAATTAATCAAACTTCGCCAAATTTACAGGGAAGTTGCCGTAATACCAGCCGATGGTGCCTGGAAAACTACATGGAAAACAGTTGAGAATTGACGTCTGAATTGACGTCTAAATGAATAACTTTTAATAATACTCAATCAAATTTCACACCAATCTCATTAATGACTTTTGCAGTAATTAATCAAACTTCGCCAAATTTACAGGGAAGTTGCCGTAATACCAGCCGATGGTGCCTGGAAAACTACATGGAAAACAGTTGAGAAGTGACGTCTGAATTGACGTTTAAATGAATAACTTTTAATAATACTCAATCAAATTTCACACCAATCTCTTTAATAATTTTTGCAGTAATAAATCAAACTTCGCCAAGTTTACATTAATCAAACTTCGCCAAATTTACAGGGAAGTTGCCGTAGTAACAGCCGATGTTGCCTACAAAACTACATGGAAAACGGTTGAGAATTGACGTCTGAATTGACGTCTAAATGAATATATTTTATTAAAACTCAATCAAATTTCACACCAATCACATTAATAATTTTTGCAGTAATTATTCAAACTTCGCCAAATTTTCGGGGAAGTTGCCGTAATAACAGCCAATGTTGCCTGCAAAACTACATGGAAAACGTTTGAGAATTGACGTCTGAATTGACGTCTAAATGAATAGCTTTTAATAATAGTCAATCAAATTTCACACCAAGCTCATTAATAACTTCTGCAATAATAAATCAAACTTCGCCAAATTTACACGGAAGTTGCCGTAATACCGATGGTGCCTGCAAAACTACATGGCAAACGGTTGAGAATTGACGTTTGAATTGACGTTTAAATGAATAACTTTTAATAATACTCAATCAAATTTCACACCAATCTCTTTAATAATTTTTGCAGTAATAAATCAAACTTCGCCAAGTTTACATTAATCAAACTTCGCCAAATTTACAGGGAAGTTGCCGTAGTAACAGCCGATGTTGCCTAC
Source organism: Flabesymbios commensalis (assembly GCA_964017125.1). Taxonomy (NCBI): domain Eukaryota; kingdom Metazoa; phylum Annelida; class Polychaeta; order Terebellida; family Flabelligeridae; genus Flabesymbios; species Flabesymbios commensalis. Next base: position 69,127 of record CAXHKU010000361.1, read on the forward strand.
AAAACTACATGGAAAACGGTTGAGAATTGACGTCTGAATTGACGTCTAAATGAATATATTTTACTAAAACTCAATCAAATTTCACACCAATCACATTAATAATTTTTGCAGTAATTATTCAAACTTCGCCAAATTTTCGGGGAAGTTGCCGTAATAACAGCCAATGTTGCCTGCAAAACTACATGGAAAACGTTTGAGAATTGACGTCTGAATTGACGTCTAAATGAATAGCTTTTAATAATAGTCAATCAAATTTCACACCAAGCTCATTAATAACTTCTGCAATAATAAATCAAACTTCGCCAAATTTACACGGAAGTTGCCGTAATACCGATGGTGCCTGCAAAACTACATGGCAAACGGTTGAGAATTGACGTTTGAATTGACGTCTAAATGAATAACTTTTAATAATACTCAATCAAATTTCACACCAATCTCGTTAATGACTTTTGCAGTAAATAATCAAACTTCGCCAAATTTACAGGGCAGTTGCCGTAATGCCAGCTAATGATGCCTGCAAAATTACATGGGAAACGGTTGAGAATTGACGTCTGAATTGACGTCTAAATTAATAACTTTTAATAATACTCAATCAAATTTCACACTAATCTCATTAATAACTTTTGCAGTAATTAATCAAACTCCGCCAAATTTACAGGGAAGTTGCCGTAATAACAGCCGATGGTGCCTGCAAAACTACATCGAAAACGGTGTAGAATTGACATCTGAATTGACGTCTAAATGAATAACTTTTAATAATACTCAATCAAATTTCAAACCAAGCTCATTAATAACTTCTGCAATAATAAATCAAACTTCGCCAAATTTACACGGAAGTTGCCGTAATACCAGCCGATGGTGCCTGCAAAACTACATCGAGAACGGTTTAGAATTGACGTCTGAATTGACGTCTAAATGAATAACTTTTAATAATACTCAATCAAATTTCACACCAATCTCATTAATAACTTTTGCAGTAATTAATCAAACTTCGCCAAATTTACAGGGAAGTTGCCGTAATAACAGCCAATGTTGCCTGCAAAACTACATGGCAAACGGTTGAGAATTGACGTTTGAATTGACGTCTAAATGAATAACTTTTAATAATACTCAATCAAATTTCACACCAATCTCATTAATGACTTTTGCAGTAATTAATCAAACTTCGCCAAATTTACAGGGCAGTTGCCGTAATACCAGCCGATGGTGCCTGCAAAATTACATGGAAAACGGTTGAGAATTGACGTCTGAATTGACGTCTAAATGAATAACTTTTAGTAATAGTCAATCAAATTTCACACCAAGCTCATTAATAACTTCTGCAATAATAAATCAAACTTCGCCAAATTTACACGGAAGTTGCCGTAATACCAGCCGATGGTGCCTGCAAAACTACATCGAAAACGCTTTAGAATTGACGTCTGAATTGACGTCTAAATGAATAACTTTTAATAATACTCAATCAAATTTCAAACCAATCTCATTAATAACTTTTGCAGTAATTAATCAAACTTCGCCAAATATACAGGGAAGTTGCCGTAATACCAGCCGATGGTGCCTGCAAAACTACATCGAGAACGGTTGAGAATTGACGTCTGAATTGACGTCTAAATGAATAGCTTTTAATAATACTCAATCAATTTTCACACCAATCTCATTAATAACTTTTGCAGTAATTAATCAAACATCGCCAAATTTACAGGGAAGTTGCCGTAATACCAGCCGATGTTGCCTGCAAAACTACATGGCAAACGGTTGAGAATTGACGTCTGAATTGACGTCTAAATGAATAGCTTTTAATAATAGTCAATCAAATTTCACACCAAGCTCATTAATAACTTCTGCAATAATAAATCAAACTTCGCCAAATTTACACGGAAGTTGCCGTAATACCAGCCGATGGTGCCTGCAAAACTACATGGGAAACGGTTGAGAATTGACGTTTGTATTCACGTCTAAATGAATAACTTTTAATAATACTCAATCAAATTTCACACCAATCTCATTAATGACTTTTGCAGTAATTAATCAAACATCGCCAAATTTACAGGGAAGTTGCCGTAATACCAGCGGATGGTGTCTGCAAAATTACATGGAAAACAGTTGAGAAGTGACGTCTGAATTGACGTTTAAATGAATAACTTTTAATAATACTCAATCAAATTTCACACCAATCTCTTTAATAATTTTTGCAGTAATAAATCAAACTTCGCCAAGTTTACATTAATCAAACTTCGCCAAATTTACAGGGAAGTTGCCGTAGTAACAGTCGATGTTGCCTACAAAACTACATGGAAAACGGTTGAGAATTGACGTCTGAATTGACGTCTAAATGAATATATTTTTTTAAAACTCAATCAAATTTCACACCAATCACATTAATAATTTTTGCAGTAATTATTCAAACTTCGCCAAATTTTCGGGGAAGTTGCCGTAATAACAGCCAATGTTGCCTGCAAAACTACATGGAAAACGTTTGAGAATTGACGTCTGAATTGACGTCTAAATGAATAGCTTTTAATAATAGTCAATCAAATTTCACACCAAGCTCATTAATAACTTCTGCAATAATAAATCAAACTTCGCCAAATTTACACGGAAGTTGCTGTAATACCGATGGTGCCTGCAAAACTACATGGCAAACGGTTGAGAATTGACGTTTGAATTGACGTCTAAATGAATAACTTTTAATAATACTCAATCAAATTTCACACCAATCTCATTAATGATTTTTGCAGTAATTAATCAAACTTCGCCAAATTTACAGGGCAGTTGCCGTAATGCCAGCCGATGGTGCCTGCAAAATTACATGGAAAACGGTTGAGAATTGACGTCTGAATTGACGTCTAAATGAATAACTTTTAATAATACTAAATCAAATTTCACACTAATCTCATTAATAACTTTTGCAGTAATTATTCAAACTTCGCCAAATTTACAGGGAAGTTGCCGTAATAACAGCCAATGTTGCCTGCAAAACTACATGGAAAACGGTTGAGAATTGACGTCTGAATTGACGTCTAAATGAATAACTTTTAGTAATAGTCAATCAAATTTCACACCAAGCTCATTAATAACTTCTGCAATAATTAATCAAACTTCACCAAATTTACACAGAAGTTGCCGCAATACCAGCCGATGGTGCCTGCAAAATTACATGGAAAACAGTTGAGAAGTGACGTCTAAATTGACGTTTAAATGAATAACTTTTATTAATACTCAATCAAATTTCACACCAATCTCTTTAATAATTTTTGCAGTAATAAGTCAAACTTCGCCAAGTTTACATTAATCAAACTTCGCCAAATTTACAGGGAAGTTGCCGTAGTAACAACCGATGTTGCCTTCAAAACTAAATCAAAAACGGTGAGAATTGACGTCTGAATTGACGTCTAAATAAATAACTTTTAATAATACTCAATCAAATTTTAAACCAATCACATTAATAACTTTTGCAGTAAATAATCAAACTTCGCCAAATATACAGGGAAGTTGCCGTAATACCAGCCGATGGTGCCTGCAAAACTACATGGAAAACGGTTGAGAATTGACGTGTGAATTGACGTCTAAATGAATAACTTTTAATAATACTCAATCAAATTTCACACCAATCTCATTAATAACTTTTGCAGTAATTAATCAAACTTCGCCAAATTTACAGGGAAGTTGCCGTAATACCAGCCGATGGTGCCTGGAAAACTACATGGAAAACAGTTGAGAATTGACGTCTGAATTGACGTCTAAATGAATAACTTTTAATAATACTCAATCAAATTTCACACCAATCTCATTAATGACTTTTGCAGTAATTAATCAAACTTCGCCAAATTTACAGGGAAGTTGCCGTAATACCAGCCGATGGTGCCTGGAAAACTACATGGAAAACAGTTGAGAAGTGACGTCTGAATTGACGTTTAAATGAATAACTTTTAATAATACTCAATCAAATTTCACACCAATCTCTTTAATAATTTTTGCAGTAATAAATCAAACTTCGCCAAGTTTACATTAATCAAACTTCGCCAAATTTACAGGGAAGTTGCCGTAGTAACAGCCGATGTTGCCTACAAAACTACATGGAAAACGGTTGAGAATTGACGTCTGAATTGACGTCTAAATGAATATATTTTATTAAAACTCAATCAAATTTCACACCAATCACATTAATAATTTTTGCAGTAATTATTCAAACTTCGCCAAATTTTCGGGGAAGTTGCCGTAATAACAGCCAATGTTGCCTGCAAAACTACATGGAAAACGTTTGAGAATTGACGTCTGAATTGACGTCTAAATGAATAGCTTTTAATAATAGTCAATCAAATTTCACACCAAGCTCATTAATAACTTCTGCAATAATAAATCAAACTTCGCCAAATTTACACGGAAGTTGCCGTAATACCGATGGTGCCTGCAAAACTACATGGCAAACGGTTGAGAATTGACGTTTGAATTGACGTTTAAATGAATAACTTTTAATAATACTCAATCAAATTTAACACCAATCTCGTTAATGACTTTTGCAGTAAATAATCAAACTTCGCCAAATTTACAGGGCAGTTGCCGTAATGCCAGCTGATGATGCCTGCAAAATTACATGGAAAACGGTTGAGAATTGACGTCTGAATTGACGTCTAAATTAATAACTTTTAATAATACTCAATCAAATTTCACACTAATCTCATTAATAACTTTTGCAGTAATTAATCAAACTTCGCCAAATTTACAGGGAAGTTGCCGTAATAACAGCCGATGGTGCCTGCAAAACTACATCGAAAACGGTGTAGAATTGACATCTGAATAGACGTCTAAATGAATAACTTTTAATAATACTCAATCAAATTTCAAACCAAGCTCATTAATAACTTCTGCAATAATAAATCAAACTTCGCCAAATTTACACGGAAGTTGCCGTAATACCAGCCGATGGTGCCTGCAAAACTACATCGAGAACGGTTTAGAATTGACGTCTGAATAGACGTCTAAATGAATAACTTTTAATAATACTCAATCAAATTTTAAACCAATCACATTAATAACTTTTGCAGTAAATAATCAAACTTCGCCAAATATACAGGGAAGTTGCCGTAATACCAGCCGATGGTGCCTGCAAAACTACATGGAAAACGGTTGAGAATTGACGTGTGAATTGACGTCTAAATGAATAACTTTTAATAATACTCAATCAAATTTCACACCAATCTCATTAATAACTTTTGCAGTAATTAATCAAACTTCGCCAAATTTACAGGGAAGTTGCCGTAATACCAGCCGATGGTGCCTGGAAAACTACATGGAAAACAGTTGAGAATTGACGTCTGAATTGACGTCTAAATGAATAACTTTTAATAATACTCAATCAAATTTCACACCAATCTCATTAATGACTTTTGCAGTAATTAATCAAACTTCGCCAAATTTACAGGGAAGTTGCCGTAATACCAGCCGATGGTGCCTGGAAAACTACATGGAAAACAGTTGAGAAGTGACGTCTGAATTGACGTTTAAATGAATAACTTTTAATAATACTCAATCAAATTTCACACCAATCTCTTTAATAATTTTTGCAGTAATAAATCAAACTTCGCCAAGTTTACATTAATCAAACTTCGCCAAATTTACAGGGAAGTTGCCGTAGTAACAGCCGATGTTGCCTACAAAACTACATGGAAAACGGTTGAGAATTGACGTCTGAATTGACGTCTAAATGAATATATTTTATTAAAACTCAATCAAATTTCACACCAATCACATTAATAATTTTTGCAGTAATTATTCAAACTTCGCCAAATTTTCGGGGAAGTTGCCGTAATAACAGCCAATGTTGCCTGCAAAACTACATGGAAAACGTTTGAGAATTGACGTCTGAATTGACGTCTAAATGAATAGCTTTTAATAATAGTCAATCAAATTTCACACCAAGCTCATTAATAACTTCTGCAATAATAAATCAAACTTCGCCAAATTTACACGGAAGTTGCCGTAATACCGATGGTGCCTGCAAAACTACATGGCAAACGGTTGAGAATTGACGTTTGAATTGACGTTTAAATGAATAACTTTTAATAATACTCAATCAAATTTCACACCAATCTCGTTAATGACTTTTGCAGTAAATAATCAAACTTCGCCAAATTTACAGGGCAGTTGCCGTAATGCCAGCTGATGATGCCTGCAAAATTACATGGAAAACGGTTGAGAATTGACGTCTGAATTGACGTCTAAATTAATAACTTTTAATAATACTCAATCAAATTTCACACTAATCTCATTAATAACTTTTGCAGTAATTAATCAAACTTCGCCAAATTTACAGGGAAGTTGCCGTAATAACAGCCGATGGTGCCTGCAAAACTACATCGAAAACGGTGTAGAATTGACATCTGAATAGACGTCTAAATGAATAACTTTTAATAATACTCAATCAAATTTCAAACCAAGCTCATTAATAACTTCTGCAATAATAAATCAAACTTCGCCAAATTTACACGGAAGTTGCCGTAATACCAGCCGATGGTGCCTGCAAAACTACATCGAGAACGGTTTAGAATTGACGTCTGAATAGACGTCTAAATGAATAACTTTTAATAATACTCAATCAAATTTCACACCAATCTCATTAATAACTTTTGCAGTAATTAATCAAACTTCGCCAAATTTACAGGGAAGTTGCCGTAATAACAGCCAATGTTGCCTGCAAAACTACATGGCAAACGGTTGAGAATTGACGTTTGAATTGACGTCTAAATGAATAACTTTTAATAATACTCAATCAAATTTCACACCAATCTCATTAATGACTTTTGCAGTAATTAATCAAACTTCGCCAAATTTACAGGGCAGTTGCCGTAATACCAGCCGATGGTGCCTGCAAAATTACATGGAAAACGGTTGAGAATTGACGTCTGAATTGACGTCTAAATGAATAACTTTTAGTAATAGTCAATCAAATTTCACACCAAGCTCATTAATAACTTCTGCAATAATAAATCAAACTTCGCCAAATTTACACGGAAGTTGCCGTAATACCAGCCGATGGTGCCTGCAAAACTACATCGAAAACGGTTTAGAATTGACGTCTGAATTGACGTCTAAATGTATAACTTTTAATAATACTCAATCAAATTTCAAACCAATCTCATTAATAACTTTTGCAGTAATTAATCAAACTTCGCCAAATATACAGGGAAGTTGCCGTAATACCAGCCGATGGTGCCTGCAAAACTACATCGAGAACGGTTGAGAATTGACGTCTGAATTGACGTCTAAATGAATAACTTTTGATAATACTCAATCAATTTTCACACCAATCTCATTAATAACTTTTGCAGTAATTAATCAAACTTCGCCAAATTTACAGGGAAGTTGCCGTAATACCAGCCGATGGTGCCTGCAAAACTACATGGCAAACGGTTGAGAATTGACGTCTGAATTGACGTCTAAATGAATAGCTTTTAATAATAGTCAATCAAATTTCACACCAAGCTCATTAATAACTTCTGCAATAATAAATCAAACTTCGCCAAATTTACACGGAAGTTGCCGTAATACCAGCCGATGGTGCCTGCAAAACTACATGGGAAACGGTTGAGAATTGACGTTTGTATTGACGTCTAAATGAATAACTTTTAATAATACTCAATCAAATTTCACACCAATCTCATTAATGACTTTTGCAGTAATTAATCAAACTTCGCCAAATTTACAGGGAAGTTGCCGTAATACCAGCCGATGGTGTCTGCAAAATTACATGGAAAACAGTTGAGAAGTGACGTCTGAATTGACGTTTAAATGAATAACTTTTAATAATACTCAATCAAATTTCACACCAATCTCTTTAATAATTTTTGCAGTAATAAATCAAACTTCGCCAAGTTTACATTAATCAAACTTCGCCAAATTTACAGGGAAGTTGCCGTAGTAACAGCCGATGTTGCCTACAAAACTACATGGAAAACGGTTGAGAATTGACGTCTGAATTGACGTCTAAATGAATATATTTTATTAAAACTCAATCAAATTTCACACCAATCACATTAATAATTTTTGCAGTAATTATTCAAACTTCGCCAAATTTTTGGGGAAGTTGCCGTAATAACAGCCAATGTTGCCTGCAAAACTACATGGAAAACGTTTGAGAATTGACGTCTGAATTGACGTCTAAATGAATAGCTTTTAATAATAGTCAATCAAATTTCACACCAAGCTCATTAATAACTTCTGCAATAATAAATCAAACTTCGCCAAATTTACACGGAAGTTGCCGTAATACCGATGGTGCCTGCAAAATTACATGGCAAACGGTTGAGAATTGACGTTTGAATTGACGTCTAAATGAATAACTTTTAATAATACTCAATCAAATTTCACACCAATCTCGTTAATAACTTTTGCAGTAATTAATCAAACTTCGCCAAATTTACAGGGAAGTTGCCGTAATAGCAGCCAATGTTGCCTGCAAAACTACATGGCAAACGGTTGAGAATTGACGTCAGAATTGACGTCTAAATGAATAACTTTTAATAATACTCAATCAAATTTCACACCAATCTCATTAATGACTTTTGCAGTAATTAATCAAACTTTGCCAAATTTACAGGGCAGTTGCCGTAATACCAGCCGATGGTGCCTGCAAAATTACATGGAAAACGGTTGAGAATTGACGTCTGAATTGACGTCTATATGAATAACTTTTAGTAATAGTCAATCAAATTTCACACCAAGCTCATTAATAACTTCTGCAATAATAAATCAAACTTCGCCAAATTTACACGGAAGTTGCCGTAATACCAGCCGATGGTGCCTGCAAAACTACATCGAAAACGGTTTAGAATTGACGTCTGAATTGACGTCTAAATGAATAACTTTTAATAATACTCAATCAAATTTCAAACCAATCTCATTAATAACTTTTGCAGTAATTAATCAAATTTCGCCAAATATACAGGGAAGTTGCCGTAATACCAGCCGATGGTGCCTGCAAAACTACATGGCAAACGGTTGAGAATTGACGTCTGAATTGACGTCTAAATGAATAGCTTTTAATAATAGTCAATCAAATTTCACACCAAGCTCATTAATAACTTCTGCAATAATAAATCAAACTTCGCCAAATTTACACGGAAGTTGCCGTAATACCAGCCGATGGTGCCTGCAAAACTACATGGCAAACGGTTGAGAATTGACGTTTGTATTGACGTCTAAATGAATAACTTTTAATAATACTCAATCTAATTTCACACCAATCTCATTAATGACTTTTGCAGTAATTAATCAAACTTCGCCAAATTTACAGGGCAGTTGCCGTAATACCAGCCGATGGTGCCTGCAAAATTACATGGAAAACGGTTGAGAATTGACGTCTGAATTGACGTCTAAATTAATAACTTTTAATAATACTCAATCAAATTTCACACAAATCTCATTAATAACTTTTGCAGTAATTAATCAAACTTCGCCAAATTTACAGGGAAGTTGCCGTAATAACAGCCGATGGTGCCTGCAAAACTACATCGAAAACGGTTTAGAATTGACCTCTGAATTGACGTCTAAATGAATAACTTTTAATAATACTCAATCAAATTTCAAACCAAGCTCATTAATAAATTCTGCAATAATAAATCAAACTTCGCCAAATTTACACGGAAGTTGCCGTAATACCAGCCGATGGTGCCTGCAAAATTACATGGAAAACGGTTGAGAATTGACGTTTGAATTGACGTCTAAATGAATAACTTTTAATAATACTCAATCAAATTTCACACCAATCTCATTAATGACTTTTGCAGTAATTAATCAAACTTCGCCAAATTTACAGGGCAGTTGCCGTAATACCAGCCGATGGTGCCTGCAAAATTACATGGAAAACGGTTGAGAATTGACGTTTGTATTGACGTCTAAATGAATAACTTTTAATAATACTCAATCAAATTTCACACCAATCTCATTAATGACTTTTGCAGTAATTAATCAAACTTCGCCAAATTTACAGGGAAGTTGCCGTAATACCAGCCGATGGTGTCTGCAAAATTACATGGAAAACAGTTGAGAAGTGACGTCTGAATTGACGTTTAAATGAATAACTTTTAATAATACTCAATCAAATTTCACACCAATCTCTTTAATAATTTTTGCAGTAATAAATCAAACTTCGCCAAGTTTACATTAATCAAACTTCGCCAAATTTACAGGGAAGTTGCCGTAGTAACAGCCGATGTTGCCTACAAAACTACATGGAAAACGGTTGAGAATTGACGTCTGAATTGACGTCTAAATGAATATATTTTATTAAAACTCAATCAAATTTCACACCAATCACATTAATAATTTTTGCAGTAATTATTCAAACTTCGCCAAATTTTTGGGGAAGTTGCCGTAATAACAGCCAATGTTGCCTGCAAAACTACATGGAAAACGTTTGAGAATTGACGTCTGAATTGACGTCTAAATGAATAGCTTTTAATAATAGTCAATCAAATTTCACACCAAGCTCATTAATAACTTCTGCAATAATAAATCAAACTTCGCCAAATTTACACGGAAGTTGCCGTAATACCGATGGTGCCTGCAAAATTACATGGCAAACGGTTGAGAATTGACGTTTGAATTGACGTCTAAATGAATAACTTTTAATAATACTCAATCAAATTTCACACCAATCTCGTTAATAACTTTTGCAGTAATTAATCAAACTTCGCCAAATTTACAGGGAAGTTGCCGTAATAGCAGCCAATGTTGCCTGCAAAACTACATGGCAAACGGTTGAGAATTGACGTCAGAATTGACGTCTAAATGAATAACTTTTAATAATACTCAATCAAATTTCACACCAATCTCATTAATGACTTTTGCAGTAATTAATCAAACTTTGCCAAATTTACAGGGCAGTTGCCGTAATACCAGCCGATGGTGCCTGCAAAATTACATGGAAAACGGTTGAGAATTGACGTCTGAATTGACGTCTAAATGAATAACTTTTAGTAATAGTCAATCAAATTTCACACCAAGCTCATTAATAACTTCTGCAATAATAAATCAAACTTCGCCAAATTTACACGGAAGTTGCCGTAATACCAGCCGATGGTGCCTGCAAAACTACATCGAAAACGGTTTAGAATTGACGTCTGAATTGACGTCTAAATGAATAACTTTTAATAATACTCAATCAAATTTCAAACCAATCTCATTAATAACTTTTGCAGTAATTAATCAAATTTCGCCAAATATACAGGGAAGTTGCCGTAATACCAGCCGATGGTGCCTGCAAAACTACATGGCAAACGGTTGAGAATTGACGTCTGAATTGACGTCTAAATGAATAGCTTTTAATAATAGTCAATCAAATTTCACACCAAGCTCATTAATAACTTCTGCAATAATAAATCAAACTTCGCCAAATTTACACGGAAGTTGCCGTAATACCAGCCGATGGTGCCTGCAAAACTACATGGCAAACGGTTGAGAATTGACGTTTGTATTGACGTCTAAATGAATAACTTTTAATAATACTCAATCTAATTTCACACCAATCTCATTAATGACTTTTGCAGTAATTAATCAAACTTCGCCAAATTTACAGGGCAGTTGCCGTAATACCAGCCGATGGTGCCTGCAAAATTACATGGAAAACGGTTGAGAATTGACGTCTGAATTGACGTCTAAATTAATAACTTTTAATAATACTCAATCAAATTTCACACAAATCTCATTAATAACTTTTGCAGTAATTAATCAAACTTCGCCAAATTTACAGGGAAGTTGCCGTAATAACAGCCGATGGTGCCTGCAAAACTACATCGAAAACGGTTTAGAATTGACCTCTGAATTGACGTCTAAATGAATAACTTTTAATAATACTCAATCAAATTTCAAACCAAGCTCATTAATAAATTCTGCAATAATAAATCAAACTTCGCCAAATTTACACGGAAGTTGCCGTAATACCAGCCGATGGTGCCTGCAAAATTACATGGAAAACGGTTGAGAATTGACGTTTGAATTGACGTCTAAATGAATAACTTTTAATAATACTCAATCAAATTTCACACCAATCTCATTAATGACTTTTGCAGTAATTAATCAAACTTCGCCAAATTTACAGGGCAGTTGCCGTAATACCAGCCGATGGTGCCTGCAAAATTACATGGAAAACGGTTGAGAATTGACGTCTGAATTGACGTCTAAATGAATAACTTTTAGTAATAGTCAATCAAATTTCACACCAAGCTCATTAATAACTTCTGCAATAATAAATCAAACTTCGCCAAATTTACACGGAAGTTGCCGTAATACCAGCCGATGGTGCCTGCAAAACTACATCGAAAACGGTTTAGAATTGACGTCTGAATTGACGTCTAAATGTATAACTTTTAATAATACTCAATCAAATTTCAAACCAATCTCATTAATAACTTTTGCAGTAATTAATCAAACTTCGCCAAATATACAGGGAAGTTGCCGTAATACCAGCCGATGGTGCCTGCAAAACTACATCGAGAACGGTTGAGAATTGACGTCTGAATTGACGTCTAAATGAATAACTTTTGATAATACTCAATCAATTTTCACACCAATCTCATTAATAACTTTTGCAGTAATTAATCAAACTTCGCCAAATTTACAGGGAAGTTGCCGTAATACCAGCCGATGGTGCCTGCAAAAGTACATGGCAAACGGTTGAGAATTGACGTCTGAATTGACGTCTAAATGAATATATTTTATTAAAACTCAATCAAATTTCACACCAATCACATTAATAATTTTTGCAGTAATTATTCAAACTTCGCCAAATTTACGGCGAAGTTGCCGTAATAACAGCCAATGTTGCCTGCAAAACTACATGGAAAACGTTTGAGAATTGACGTCTGAATTGACGTCTAAATGAATAGCTTTTAATAATAGTCAATCAAATTTCACACCAAGCTCATTAATAACTTCTGCAATAATAAATCAAACTTCGCCAAATTTACACGGAAGTTGCCGTACTACCGATGGTGCCTGCAAAACTACATGGCAAACGGTTGAGAATTGACGTTTGAATTGACGTCTAAATGAATAACTTTTAATAATACTCAATCAAATTTCGCACCAATCTCGTTAATGGCTTTTGCAATAAATAATCAAACTTCGCCAAATTTACAGGGCAGTTGCCGTAATGCCAGCCGATGATGCCTGCAAAATTACATGGAAAACGGTTGAGAATTGACGTCTGAATTGACGTCTAAATTAATAACTTTTAATAATACTCAATCAAATTTCACACTAATCTCATTAATAACTTTTGCAGTAATTAATCAAACTTCGCCAAATTTACAGGGAAGTTGCCGTAATAACAGCCGATGGTGCCTGCAAAACTACATCGAAAACGGTTTAGAATCGACGTCTGAATTGACGTCTAAATGAATAACTTTTAATAATACTCAATCAAATTTCACACCAATCTCATTAATGACTTTTGCAGTAATTAATCAAACTTCGCTGAATTTACAGGAAAGGTGACGTAATACCAGCCGAAGGTGTCTGCAAAATTACATGGAAAACAGTAGAGAAGTGACGTCTGAATTGACGTTTAAATGAATAACTTTTAATAATATTCAATCAAATTTCACACCAATCTCTTTAATAATTTTTGCAGTATTAAATCAAACTTCGCCAAGTTTACATTAATCAAACTTCGCCAAATTTACTGGGAAGTTGCCGTAATAACAGCCGATGTTGCCTACAAAACTACATGGAAAACGGTTGAGAATTGACGTCTAAATTGACGTCTAAATGAATAACTTTTAATAATACTGAATCAAATTTCACACCAATCTCATTAATAACTCTGGCAGTAATTAATCAAAGTTCGCCAAATTTACAGGGAAGTTGCCGTAATAACAGCCGATGTTGCCTGCAAAACTACATGGAAAGCGGTTGAGAATTGACGTCTGAATTGACGTCTAAATGAATAACTTTTAATAATACTCAATCAAATTTCACACTAATCTCATTGATAACTTTTGCAGTAATTAATCAAACTTCGCCAAATTTACAGGGAAGTTGCCGTAATAACAGCCAATGTTGCCTGCAAAACTACATGGAAAACGGTTGAGAATTGACGTCTGAATTGACGTCTAAATGAATAACTTTTAGTGATAGTCAATCAAATTTCACACCAATCTCATTAATAACTTCTGCAATAATTAATCAAACTTCACCAAATTTACACGAAAGTTGCCGTAATACCAGCCGATGGTGCCTGCAAAACTACATCGAAAACGGTTTAGAATTGACGTCTGAATTGACGTCTAAATGAATAACTTTTAATAATACTCAATCAATTTCACACCAATCTCATTAATGACTTTTGCAGTAATTAATCAAACTTCGCCAAATTTACAGGGAAGTTGCCGTAATACCAGCCGATGGTGTCTGCAAAATTACATGGAAAACAGTTGAGAAGTGACGTCTGAATCGACGTTTAAATGAATAACTTTTAATAATACTAAATCAAATTTCACACCAATCTCTTTAATAATTTTTGCAGTAATAAATCAAACTTCGCCAAGTTTACATTAATCAAACTTCGCCAAATTTACAGGGAAGTTGCCGTAGTAACAGCCGATGTTGCCTACAAAACTACATGGAAAACGGTTGAGAATTGACGTCTGAATTGACGTCTAAATGAATATATTTTATTAAAACTCAATCAAATTTCACACCAATCACATTAATAATTTTTGCAGTAATTATTCAAACATCGCCAAATATTTGGGGAAGGTTGCCGTAATAACAGCCAATGTTGCCTGCAAAACTACATGGAAAACGTTTGAGAATTGACGTCTGAATTGACGTCTAAATGAATAGCTTTTAATAATAGTCAATCAAATTTCACACCAAGCTCATTAATAACTTCTGCAATAATAAATCAAACTTCGCCAAATTTACAAGGAAGTTGCCGTAATACCGATGGTGCCTGCAAAATTACATGGCAAACGGTTGAGAATTGACGTTTGAATTGACGTCTAAATGAATAACTTTTAATAATACTCAATCAAATTTCACACCAATCTCGTTAATAACTTTTGCAGTAATTAATCAAACTTCGCCAAATTTACAGGGAAGTTGCCGTAATAGCAGCCAATGTTGCCTGCAAAACTACATGGCAAACGGTTGAGAATTGACGTTTGAATTGACGTCTAAATGAATAACTTTTAATAATACTCAATCAAATTTCACACCAATCTCATTAATGACTTTTGCAGTAATTAATCAAACTTTGCCAAATTTACAGGGCAGTTGCCGTAATACCAGCCGATGGTGCCTGCAAAATTACATGGAAAACGGTTGAGAATTGACGTCTGAATTGACGTCTAAATGAATAACTTTTAGTAATAGTCAATCAAATTTCACACCAAGCTCATTAATAACTTCTGCAATAATAAATCAAACTTCGCCAAATTTACACGGAAGTTGCCGTAATACCAGCCGATGGTGCCTGCAAAACTACATCGAAAACGGTTTAGAATTGACGTCTGAATTGACGTCTAAATGAATAACTTTTAATAATACTCAATCAAATTTCAAACCAATCTCATTAATAACTTTTGCAGTAATTAATCAAATTTCGCCAAATATGCAGGGAAGTTGCCGTAATACCAGCCGATGGTGCCTGCAAAACTACATCGAGAACGGTTGAGAATTGACATCTGATTTAACGCCTAAATGAATAACTTTTAATAATACTCAATCAATTTTCACACCAATCTCATTAATAACTTTTGCAGTAATTAATCAAACTTCGCCAAATTTACAGGGAAGTTGCCGTAATACCAGCCGATGGTGCCTGCAAAACTACATGGCAAACGGTTGAGAATTGACGTCTGAATTGACGTCTAAATGAATAGCTTTTAATAATAGTCAATCAAATTTCACACCAAGCTCATTAATAACTTCTGCAATAATAAATCAAACTTCGCCAAATTTACACGGAAGTTGCCGTAATACCAGCCGATGGTGCCTGCAAAACTACATGGCAAACGGTTGAGAATTGACGTTTGTATTGACGTCTAAATGAATAACTTTTAATAATACTCAATCAAATTTCACACAAATCTCATTAATAACTTTTGCAGTAATTAATCAAACTTCGCCAAATTTACAGGGAAGTTGCCGTAATAACAGCCGATGGTGCCTGCAAAACTACATCGAAAACGGTTTAGAATTGACCTCTGAATTGACGTCTAAATGAATAACTTTTAATAATACTCAATCAAATTTCAAACCAAGCTCATTAATAAATTCTGCAATAATAAATCAAACTTCGCCAAATTTACACGGAAGTTGCCGTAATACCAGCCGATGGTGCCTGCAAAACTACATCGAGAACGGTTGAGAATTGACGTCTGAATTGACGTCTAAATGAATAACTTTTAATAATACTCAATCAATTTTTACACCAATCTCATTAATAACTTTTGCAGTAATAAATCAAACTTCGCCAAATTTAAAGGGAAGTTGCCGTAATAACAGCCAATGTCGCCTGCATAACTACATGGCAAACGGTTGAGAATTGACGTTTGAATTGGTGTCTAAATGAATAACTTTTAATAATACTAAATCAAATTTCGCACCAATCTCATTATTGACTTTTGCAGTAATTAATAAAACTTCGCCAAATTTACAGGGCAGTTGCCGTAATGCCAGCCGATGGTGCCTGCAAAATTACATGGAAAACGGTTGAGAATTGACGTCTGAATTGACGTCTAAATGAATAACTTTTAATAATACTAAATCAAATTTCACACTAATCTCATTAATAACTTTTGCAGTAATTATTCAAACTTCGCCAAATTTACAGGGAAGTTGCCGTAATAACAGCCAATGTTGCCTGCAAAACTACATGGAAAACGGTTGAGAATTGACGTCAGAATTGACGTCTAAATGAATAACTTTTAGTAATAGTCAATCAAATTTCACACCAAGCTCATTAATAACTTCTGCAATAATTAATCAAATTTCACCAAATTTACACGAAAGTTGCCGTAATACCAGCCGATGGTGCCTGCAAAACTACATCGAAAACGGTTTAGAATTGACGTCTGAATTGACGTCTAAATGAATAACTTTTAATAATACTCAATCAAATTTCACACCAATCTCATTAATACTTTTGCAGTAATTAATCAAACTTCGCCAAATTTACAGGGAAGTTGCCGTAATACCAGCCGATGGTGTCTGCAAAATTACATGGAAAACAGTTGAGAAGTGACGTCTGAATCGACGTTTAAATGAATAACTTTTAATAATACTCAATCAAATTTCACACCAATCTCTTTAATAATTTTTGCAGTAATAAATAAAACTTCGCCAAGTTTACATTAATCAAACTTCGCCAAATTAACAGGGGAGTTGCCGTAGTAACAGCCGATGTTGCCTACAAAACTACATGGAAAACGGTTGAGAATTGACGTCTGAATTGACGTCTAAACGAATAGCTTTTAATAATAGTCAATCAAATTTCACACCAAGCTCATTAATAACTTCTGCAATAATAAATCAAACTTCGCCAAATTTACACGGAAGTTGCCGTAATACCAGCCGATGGTGCCTGCAAAACTACATCGAAAACGGTTTAGAATTGACGTCTGAATTGACGTCTAAATGAATAACTTTTAATAATACTCAATCAAATTTCAAACCAATCTCATTAATAACTTTTGCAGTAATTAATCAAATTTCGCCAAATATGCAGGGAAGTTGCCGTAATACCAGCCGATGGTGCCTGCAAAACTACATCGAGAACGGTTGAGAATTGACGTCTGAATTGACGTCTAAATGAATAACTTTTAATAATACTCAATCAATTTTCACACCAATCTCATTAATAACTTTTGCAGTAATTAATCAAACTTCGCCAAATTTACAGGGAAGTTGCCGTAATACCAGCCGATGGTGCCTGCAAAACTACATGGCAAACGGTTGAGAATTGACGTCTGAATTGACGTCTAAATGAATAGCTTTTAATAATAGTCAATCAAATTTCACACCAAGCTCATTAATAACTTCTGCAATAATAAATCAAACTTCGCCAAATTTACACGGAAGTTGCCGTAATACCAGCCGATGGTGCCTGCAAAACTACATGGCAAACGGTTGAGAATTGACGTTTGTATTGACGTCTAAATGAATAACTTTTAATAATACTCAATCAAATTTCACACAAATCTCATTAATAACTTTTGCAGTAATTAATCAAACTTCGCCAAATTTACAGGGAAGTTGCCGTAATAACAGCCGATGGTGCCTGCAAAACTACATCGAAAACGGTTTAGAATTGACCTCTGAATTGACGTCTAAATGAATAACTTTTAATAATACTCAATCAAATTTCAAACCAAGCTCATTAATAAATTCTGCAATAATAAATCAAACTTCGCCAAATTTACACGGAAGTTGCCGTAATACCAGCCGATGGTGCCTGCAAAACTACATCGAGAACGGTTGAGAATTGACGTCTGAATTGACGTCTAAATGAATAACTTTTAATAATACTCAATCAATTTTTACACCAATCTCATTAATAACTTTTGCAGTAATAAATCAAACTTCGCCAAATTTAAAGGGAAGTTGCCGTAATAACAGCCAATGTCGCCTGCATAACTACATGGCAAACGGTTGAGAATTGACGTTTGAATTGGTGTCTAAATGAATAACTTTTAATAATACTAAATCAAATTTCGCACCAATCTCATCATTGACTTTTGCAGTAATTAATAAAACTTCGCCAAATTTACAGGGCAGTTGCCGTAATGCCAGCCGATGGTGCCTGCAAAATTACATGGAAAACGGTTTAGAATTGACGTCTGAATTGACGTCTAAATGAATAACTTTTAATAATACTAAATCAAATTTCACACTAATCTCATTAATAACTTTTGCAGTAATTATTCAAACTTCGCCAAATTTACAGGGAAGTTGCCGTAATAACAGCCAATGTTGCCTGCAAAACTACATGGAAAACGGTTGAGAATTGACGTCAGAATTGACGTCTAAATGAATAACTTTTAGTAATAGTCAATCAAATTTCACACCAAGCTCATTAATAACTTCTGCAATAATTAATCAAATTTCACCAAATTTACACAGAAGTTGCCGTAATACCAGCCGATGGTGCCTGCAAAACTACATCAAAAAACGGTTTAGAATTGACGTCTGAATTGACGTCTAAATGAATAACTTTTAATAATACTCAATCAAATTTCACACAAATCTCATTAATAACTTTTGCAGTAATTAATCAAACTTCGCCAAATTTACAGGGAAGTTGCCGTAATAACAGCCGATGGTGCCTGCAAAACTACATCGAAAACGGTTTAGAATTGACCTCTGAATTGACGTCTAAATGAATAACTTTTAATAATACTCAATCAAATTTCAAACCAAGCTCATTAATAAATTCTGCAATAATAAATCAAACTTCGCCAAATTTACACGGAAGTTGCCGTAATACCAGCCGATGGTGCCTGCAAAACTACATCGAGAACGGTTGAGAATTGACGTCTGAATTGACGTCTAAATGAATAACTTTTAATAATACTCAATCAATTTTTACACCAATCTCATTAATAACTTTTGCAGTAATAAATCAAACTTCGCCAAATTTAAAGGGAAGTTGCCGTAATAACAGCCAATGTCGCCTGCATAACTACATGGCAAACGGTTGAGAATTGACGTTTGAATTGGTGTCTAAATGAATAACTTTTAATAATACTAAATCAAATTTCGCACCAATCTCATTATTGACTTTTGCAGTAATTAATAAAACTTCGCCAAATTTACAGGGCAGTTGCCGTAATGCCAGCCGATGGTGCCTGCAAAATTACATGGAAAACGGTTGAGAATTGACGTCTGAATTGACGTCTAAATGAATAACTTTTAATAATACTAAATCAAATTTCACACTAATCTCATTAATAACTTTTGCAGTAATTATTCAAACTTCGCCAAATTTACAGGGAAGTTGCCGTAATAACAGCCAATGTTGCCTGCAAAACTACATGGAAAACGGTTGAGAATTGACGTCAGAATTGACGTCTAAATGAATAACTTTTAGTAATAGTCAATCAAATTTCACACCAAGCTCATTAATAACTTCTGCAATAATTAATCAAATTTCACCAAATTTACACAGAAGTTGCCGTAATACCAGCCGATGGTGCCTGCAAAACTACATCAAAAAACGGTTTAGAATTGACGTCTGAATTGACGTCTAAATGAATAACTTTTAATAATACTCAATCAAATTTCACACCAATCTCATTAATAACTTTTGCAGTAATCAATCAAACTTCGCCAAATTTACAGGGAAGTTGCCGTAATACCAGCCGATGGTGCCTGGAAAACTACATGGAAAACAGTTGAGATTTGACGTCTGAATTGACGTCTAAATGAATAACTTTTAATAATACTCAATCAAATTTCACACCAATCTCTTTAATAATTTTTGCAGTAATAAATTAAACTTCGCCAAGTTTACATTGATCAAACTTCGCCAAATTAACAGGGGAGTTGCCGTAGTAACAGCCGATGTTGCCTACAAAACTACATGGAAAACGGTTGAGAATTGACGTCTGAATTGACGTCTAAACGAATAGCTTTTAATAATAGTCAATCAAATTTCACACCAAGCTCATTAATAACTTCTGCAATAATAAATCAAACTTCGCCAAATTTACACGGAAGTTGCCGTAATACCAGCCGATGGTGCCTGCAAAACTACATCGAAAACGGTTTAGAATTGACGTCTGAATTGACGTCTAAATGAATAACTTTTAATAATACTCAATCAAATTTCAAACCAATCTCATTAATAAATTTTGCAGTAATTAATCAAACTTCGCCAAATATACAGGGAAGTTGCCGTAATACCAGCCGATGGTGCCTGCAAAAATACATGGAAAACAGTTGAGAATTGACGTCTGAATTGACGTCTAAATGATTAACTTTTAATAATACTCAATCAGATTTCACACCAATCTCATTAATAACTTTTGCAGTAATTAATCAAACTTCGCCAAATTTACAGGGAAGTTGCCGTAATACCAGCCGATGGTGCCTGCAAAACTACATGGAAAACAGTTGACAATTGACGTCTGATTTGACGTCTAAATGAATAACTTTTAATAATACTCAATCAAATTTTACACCAATCTCATTAATGACTTTTGCAGTAATTAATCAAACTTCGCCAAATTTACAGGGAAGTTGCCGTAATACCTGCCGATGGTGTCTGCAAAATTACATGGAAAACAGTTGAAAAGTGACGTCTGAATTGACGTTGAAATGAATAACTTTTAATAATACTCAATCGAATTTCACACCAATCTCTTTAATAATTTTTGCAGTAATAAATCAAACTTCGCCAAGTTTACATTAATCAAACTTCGCCAAATTAACAGGGAAGTTGCCGTAGTAACAGCCAATGTTGCCTACAAAACTACATGGAACACGGTTGAGAATTGACGTCTGAATTGACGTCTAAATGAATAACTTTTAATAATAGTCAATCAAATTTCACACCAAGCTCATTAAAAACTTCTGCAATAATAAATCAAACTTCGCCAAATTTACACGGAAGTTGCCGTAATACCAGCCGATGGTGCCTGCAAAACTACATCGAAAACGGTTTAGAATTGACGTCTGAATTGACGTCTAAATGAATAACTTTTAATAATACTCAATCAAATTTCAAACCAATCTCATTAATAACTTTTGCAGTAATTAATCAAACTTCGCCAAATATACAGGGAAGTTGCCGTAATACCAGCCGATGGTGCCTGCAAAACTACATCGAGAACGGTTGAGAATTGACGTCTGAATCGACGTCTAAATGAATAACTTTTAATAATACTCAATCAATCTTCACACCAATCTCATTAATAACTTTTGCAGTAATTAATCAAACTTCGCCAAATTTACAGGGAAGTTGCCGTAATACCAGCCGATGGTGCCTGCAAAAGTACATGGCAAACGGTTGAGAATTGACGTCTGAATTGACGTCTAAATGAATATATTTTATTAAAACTCAATCAAATTTCACACCAATCACATTAATAATTTTTGCAGTAATTATTCAAACTTCGCCAAATTTACGGCGAAGTTGCCGTAATAACAGCCAATGTTGCCTGCAAAACTACATGGAAAACGTTTGAGAATTGACGTCTGAATTGACGTCTAAATGAATAGCTTTTAATAATAGTCAATCAAATTTCACACCAAGCTCATTAATAACTTCTGCAATAATAAATCAAACTTCGCCAAATTTACACGGAAGTTGCCGTACTACCGATGGTGCCTGCAAAACTACATGGCAAACGGTTGAGAATTGACGTTTGAATTGACGTCTAAATGAATAACTTTTAGTAATACTCAATCAAATTTCGCACCAATCTCGTTAATGGCTTTTGCAATAAATAATCAAACTTCGCCAAATTTACAGGGCAGTTGCCGTAATGCCAGCCGATGATGCCTGCAAAATTACATGAAAAACGGTTGAGAATTGACGTCTGAATTGACGTCTAAATTAATAACTTTTAATAATACTAAATCAAATTTCACACTAATCTCATTAATAACTTTTGCAGTAATTAATCAAACTTCGCCAAATTTACAGGGAAGTTGCCGTAATAACAGCCGATGGTGCCTGCAAAACTACATCGAAAACGGTTTAGAATTGACCTCTGAATTGACGTCTAAATGAATAACTTTTAATAATACTCAATCAAATTTCAAACCAAGCTCATTAATAACTTCTGCAATAAGAAATCAAACTTCGCCAAATTCATAAGGAAGTTGCCGTAATATCAGCCGATGGTGCCTGCAAAACTACATCGAGAACGGTTGAGAATTGACGTCTGAATTGACGTCTAAATGAATAACTTTTAATAATACTCAATCAAATTTCACACCAATCTCATTAATAACTTTTGCAGTAATTAATCAAACTTCGCCAAATTTACAGGAAAGTTGCCGTAATAACAGCCGATGTTGCCTGCAAAACTACATGGAAAACGGTTGAGAATTGACGTCTGAATTGACGTCTAAAATGAATAACTTTTAATAATACTTAATCAAATTTCTCACCAATCTCAATAATAACTTTTGCAGTAATTAATCAAACTTCGCCAAATTTACAGGGAAGTTGTCGTAATACCAGCCGATGGTGCCTGCAAAACTACATCGAAAACGGTTTAGAATTGACGTCTGAATTGACGTCTAAATGAATAACTTTTAATAATACTCAATCAAATTTCACACCAATCTCATTAATGACTTTTGCAGTAATTAATCAAACTTCGCTGAATTTACAGAAAAGGTGACGTAATACCAGCCGAAGGTGTCTGCAAAATTACATGGAAAACAGTGGAGAAGTGACGTCTGAATTGACGTTTAAATGAATAACTTTTAATAATATTCAATCAAATTTCACACCAATCTCTTTAATAATTTTTGCAGTATTAAATCAAACTTCGCCAAGTTTACATTAATCAAACTTCGCCAAATTTACTGGGAAGTTGCCGTAATAACAGCCGATGTTGCCTACAAAACTACATGGAAAACGGTTGAGAATTGACGTCTAAATTGACGTCTAAATGAATAACTTTTTATAATACTGAATCAAATTTCACACCAATCTCATTAATAACTCTGGCAGTAATTAATCAAAGTTCGCCAAATTTACAGGGAAGTTGCCGTAATAACAGCCGATGTTGCCTGCAAAACTACATGGAAAGCGGTTGAGAATTGACGTCTGTATTGACGTCTAAATGAATAACTTTTAATAATACTCAATCAAATTTCACACTAATCTCATTGATAACTTTTGCAGTAATTAATCAAACTTCGCCAAATTTACAGAGGGAAGTTGCCGTAATAACAGCCAATGTTGCCTGCAAAACTACATGGAAAACGGTTGAGAATTGACGTCTGAATTGACGTCTAAATGAATAATTTTTAGTAATAGTCAATCAAATTTCACACCAATCTCATTAATAACTTCTGCAATAATTAATCAAACTTCACCAAATTTACACGAAAGTTGCCGTAATACCAGCCGATGGTGCCTGCAAAACTACATCGAAAACGCTTTAGAATTGACGTCTGAATTGACGTCTAAATGAATAACTTTTAATAGTACTCAATCAAATTTCACACCAATCTCATTAATAACTTTTGCAGTAATTAATCAAACTTCGCCAAATTTACAGGGAAGTTGCCGTAATACCAGCCGATGGTGTCTGCAAAATTACATGGAAAACAGTTCAGAAGTGACGTCTGAATTGACGTTTAAATGAATAACTTTTAATAATACTCAATCAAATTTCACACCAATCTCTTTAATAATTTTTGCAGTAATAAATCAAACTTCGCCAAGTTTACATTAATCAAACTTCGCCAAATTAACAGGGAAGTTGCCGTAGTAACAGCCGATGTTGCCTACAAAACTACATGGAAAACGGTTGAGAATTGACGTCTGAATTGACGTCTAAATGAATAGCTTTTAATAATAGTCAATCAAATTTCACACCAAGCTCATTAATAACTTCTGCAATAGTAAATCAAACTTCGCCAAATTTACACGGAAGTTGCCGTAATACCAGCAAATGGTGCCTGCAAAACTTCATCGAGAACGGTTGAGAATTGACATCTGAATTGACGTCTAAATTAATAACTTTTAATAATACTCAATCAAATTTCACACCAATCTCACTAATAACTTTTGCAGTAATTAATCAAACTTCGCCAAATTTAAAGGGAAGTTTCCGTAATAACAGCCGATGTTGCCTGCAAAACTACATGGAAAACGGTTGAGAATTGACGTCTGAATTGACGTCTAAAATGAATAACTTTTAATAATACTCAATCAAATTTCACACCAAGCTCATTAATAACTTCTGCAATAATTAATCAAACTTCACTAAATTTACAAGGAAGTTGCCGTAATACCAGCCGATGGTGCCTGCAAAACTACATCGAAAACGGTTTAGAATTGATTTCTGAATTGACGTCTAAATGAATAACTTTTAATAATACTCAATCAAATTTCACACCAATCTCATTAATGACTTTTGCAGTAATTAATCAAACTTCGCTGAATTTACAGGAATGTTGACGTAATACCCGCCGAAGGTGTCTGCAAAATTACATGGAAAACAGTGGAGAAGTGACGTCTGAATTGACGTTTAAATGAATAACTTTTAATAATACTCAATCAAATTTCACACCAATCTCTTTAATAATTTTTGCAGTATTAAATCAAACTTCGCCAAGTTTACATTAATCAAACTTCGCCAAATTTACTGGGAAGCTGCCGTAATAACAACCGATGTTGCCTACAAAACTACATGGAAAACGGTTGAGAATTGTCGTCTGAATTGACGTCTAAATGAATAACTTTTAATAATACTCAATCAAATTTCACACTAATCTCATTGATAACTTTTGCAGTAATCAATCAAACTTCGCCAAATTTACAGGAAAGTTGCCGTAATAACAGCCAATGTTGCCTGCAAAACTACATGGAAAACGGTTGATAATTGACGTCTGAATTGACGTCTAAATGAATAACTTTTAGTAATAGTCAATCAAATTTCACACCAAGCTCATTAAAAACTTCTGCAATAATTAATCAAACTTCACTAAGTTTACAAGGAAGTTGCCGTTATACCAGCCGATGGTGCCTGCAAAACTACATCGAAAACGGTTTAGAATTGACGTCTGAATTGACGTCTAAATGAATAACTTTTAATAATACTCAATCAAACTTCACACCAATCTCATTAATGACTTTTGCAGTAATTAATCAAACTTCGCTGAATTTACAGGAAAGTTGACGTAATACCAGCCGAAGGTGTCTGCAAAATTACATGGAAAACAGTGGAGAAGTGACGTCTGAATTGACGTTTAAATGAATAACTTTTAATAATACTCAATCAAATTTCACACCAATCTCTTTAATAATTTTTGCAGTATTAAATCAAACTTCGCCAAGTTTACATTAATCAAACTTCGCCAAATTTACTGGGAAGCTGCCGTAATAACAGCCGATGGTGCCTGCAAAACTACATCGAAAACGGTTTAGAATTGACGTCTGAATTGACGTCTAAATGAATAACTTTTAATAATACTGAATCAAATTCCACACCAATCTCATTAATAACTCTTGCAGTAATTAATCAAAGTTCGCCAAATTTACAGGGAAGTTGCCGTAATAACAGCCGATGTTGCCTGCAAAATGTAACAATGTAAAGTAACAGGTGGCTAAATTGGGGTTTCGGTAAGTAAAGGGTAGAATAAACATGCTGTCCTGGGCTGTTTACATGTGAACCACATGGTGGAGACGGTACTGCGACAAGTACTAATTGTCATACAGGACGTCCCCTATTTCTAGAGGCCTGTGTGAGTCGGTTCTGGAAAACAGCCCAGGAATGTGAATGTATATCAAAGTAAGGATCCTGATTGGTGGAGATGTCATTTCACCACAGGAAGTGACCGCGCCCGTCGGGATCCGCTATAAAGGAAGGCGCCCACAGCCTTCGAGAGGAAATTCAGAGGGAAATTCAGGGAGAAAGTCAGAGAGAAATTGGGGAGTATTGTAACAGAGACGTTTCGGGTTTGGCTAAGTTTAGTGGGAGTTGCTTCGGTATCTAACATCTTGTAGATCACTGAAGCAACAGCAAAATTACACAACGAGATATAAGTACTAACATCAGTGTACTGAGAAATTGAATGTTTTTTGTTTAATATATATTTTATATATATTCAAGAGTTAATTTAAGTTTATCCACGAGTGTTGTGTTTGCCGTGCCAGAGCATTTGGACAACCGACGATAGCGTGTCAACGTATCACGGATAAGACCCGTTTACATCGGTGCCGTGACCAGGATTTGTGTCACGGATAAAACCAGTTTACATTGGTGCCATCTGACAGGATTTTAATTTGAAAAGCAAATTAAATCAATGCAAGAACTTGGTTGAACAACGTTGGAAAGTTACAAAGTGACTTGACTTGGCACGGCAAAACAAATATCAGTGGATAAATACTAGTTAATGAACGTAGTGGTGGCTATATCAAACCACCACTTTTATCGAGACGAGACGGAGGACAAATAATCAGGATCCAGACGCAGCTGGGCGTGGACATATATACTGACGGGATCAAGGACGGAGCTGGGCGCTGACAGACTGACGGGAGTTACCAGGAGGAACAAAACAAGAACTACACAACAGCTACGCAACGTTGGGATCGTTGGCTAGACACAAACACCTCGATACACTTGCAGGTCAGTTAAATTCTAGGCTGCTATAAATAAAATTGTCAATTGTATCATTATTATTATTATTTGGAACTAAATATTATTAGCAACAATGGCTAATGACCCATTAGAGGTACAAAATCAACAATTATCCCAACTAGCGGGTATCTCAGGTATATTAGGCAAAACACACTGCGATAACGCAATTTCTAAATTCACTGGGGAAACCAAAAAGTTCAGAAATTGGGTTAAAAGCATAGAGAAACATGTAAAAATTATGGCCAAACATGAGGATGAAGCTGTGGGGATAGCATACCAGGCTTCTGAGGGATTGGTGTCAGATTTTATAGGCAGATATACTAATGCCCATTCGCCCACAGTATGGGCTGACCTAAAAAAAGAACTAACGGCATATTTTGGGGAAGTGACGGATCCGCAACAAGCTTTGTCAATGTTGCGACGGACACGTCAAAAACATACTGAAGGAGTACAAGTATATGCCGAGCGCATGCTTGCCCTCGCGGAAGACGCGTGGCCTGACAGAATCACAGACAAGTTGGTACAATGCCAACTTGTAGATATTTTCGTGGACGGACTGACATCTGATACGATAGCCAGGAAATTAATGCGCCAACAGCCGGAAACAATGGAAGCTGCTGTAAAACTAGCAGCTACGGAACAAAATTTAGATATGAGGTTTAAATTACGAAATAGAAAAACGGGACATGAAGACAGAAACAATAGGGTCGAGGAGCCGATGGAGGTTGACAAATTTTATGGTAAATGCCACCGTTGCGGTAAAATAGGGCACAGAGCTTATTCTTGTGGCAAGGGTACGACAGGTCGCCCTGGTGCGACGGGAGCAATACGTAGGGTAGAGGCACAGCCGCGACGATGCTGGTGCTGCGGGGCCGAGACACATTTCAAAAGGGATTGCCCCCATAAACACATTGCGTACAGGCGACCCTGTCCTGCCTGCGGGGAAAAGGGTCACCTACAAAAAGCCTGTAGAAAAGGGTTAAACGGAAACGTCCAGAATTAAAAAAAGCCCCGATTCTGGACTCAAATAGACAAAAGGGTTCTAACATTTGTGAAGTTAATTTAGAGAAAGAGGACTGCTCCTCAGTACTAATAACAATTGGAAGACAAAGATTTCGAGCCTTAATTGACACAGGTGCTCAAGTGTCAATCATTTCAGACAGGATTATGCACAGATTAAAGGGTCATGATCTACTAGAAAATACACAGTTAAAGCTACGGACTGTCAATGGTGGTAAAATAAAAATTGCCGGCATCGCCGATGTGAAATTCAAAATAGGAAAATTGTATAAGAAACACCCTTTTTACGTAACAGAAGGTGTCTCTCAAAATGTGATTTTGGGGAGAGATTTTCTGGTTACAAATAAAGTTAAACTGGATTTCGAAAATACCCAGCTTACAATTGACCAACAAACTATACGCATGGAAGATGACGCATACATAGCCTCCTTTGTGAGATTAGCCCAGGACGTTGTTTTGCCACCACAGACAGCTGCCGTATGCAATACCAGACTAAAACACGGGGGACTTGAAAAAACGGTATATAATATTAGTGCAATCAAAACAGGGTTTATGGAAAGAGAACCGGGTCTGTTAGTGACAAATACCATAGCCGAAAACAAAAACAAAAAAATTCCCATACAAATCTGTAACCACACAAACCGCACATTTAAGTTACGCAAGGGCAATGTGGTCGGTAAAGCAGAAAGGGTTAATGTGTCGTGTATACAATCTGTCAACTATCCGGGGCCAAAGACTGGGGGAGGTGAGTACCAATCAGAGACTGCTAGACGTAAACACGACGGAGGAAGTGAGTATCTAGAGTCTGTGGACTCAGAGTCTACAGTGACGGGGGGAGGTGATGAGGCCGTGTTAGAAGTAGGACAAATAACTGCACCCCCTGAGTATCAGAATCAATTACAACATTTGATTAGTCTGAATAAGGATTTATTCGCAGAAACGGATAAAGACTTAGGCAGAACCAAAGCGGTGAGTATGAAAATAGATACTGGTGATAACCCGCCCATCAGGTTACGCCCGTATCGGACAGCCATAAATCAGAGACGAGTCATTGACGACGCCGTGAATGATATGTTAAAGAATAACATAATCAGGCCAAGTCATTCAGAATGGTCGTTTCCAGTAGTTCTAATTGAAAAATCGGATGGATCAAAACGATTTTGTGTTGATTTTCGGAAATTGAACAAAATGACAAAATCATACGTTTGGCCACTACCACATATAGATGATATATTAGCATCTATGGGAAAGAAGAAACATTTTACCTGTTTGGACCTTAAATCTGGGTACTGGCAAGTAGAATTAGACCCTAAAGACCGCAGTAAAACGGCCTTTGCTTGTCACAAAGGTTTATATGAATTTAATGTGATGCCATTTGGCCTGTGCAACGCTCCGAGCGTATTTCAAGAATTGATGACATATGTACTTGAAGGAATCAGTGGTGAATATGCCATCGCATACCTTGATGACATCATCATTTATTCTGAGACAGAACATGAACATTTGATCCATCTTCAAAATATATTTGACAGATTAAGAAAATTTGGACTGAAATTGAAAATGTCAAAATGTGAATTCATGAAACCAAAAATTAATTATTTAGGATTTATGGTTGGTCGTGAGGGGTTAGAAGTTGACCCAAACAAAGTAGAGGTTATACAAAAGATGGCGCCACCAACTGATGTCCGGGGCATAAGATCATTCATTGGGTGTGTGTCGTGGTATAGGCGGTTTTGTCCGAAGTTTTCTGAAATCGCGACACCCCTAATTGCCCTGACTAAGAAACATGCCAGATTTACCTGGACCAAGGCATGCCAGGACTCATTTGAACAATTAAAAACTATGATGACAGAAGCGCCGATCTTAGCGTACCCAGATCCTAGCAGAGAGTATATACTATATACAGACGCTAGTGATCAGTGTGTGGGTGCGTTATTAGCGCAAGAATCAGATGACGGAGAGAAGGTCATACATTATCTGTCACATAAGTTGTCTGACTCACAGAAAAAATGGCCAACTATTCAAAAAGAAGGATTTGCGATTGTATACGCACTTGAAAAATTAAATCATTATTTACAAGGGGCTAAATTTGTGATTCGAACAGATCATAAACCACTAAAATACTTGTTTTCTGCTGAAATGAAAAACAGAAAAATTCAAATGTGGGCCATAAAGATTAGTGCATATAATTGTTCAATTGAGTATCTGGAAGGTAAGAAAAACACACGTGCAGACATGTTGAGTCGGCTGCCTGTATCACAAGTTGATGAAAACATGCCAGAGGTAGGTATGTTCAACTCTAATGTAGTTGCAACGCGTGATGCGAAAAGTGACAACATAGCAGACATGTCAGACGTCAAGACAGACGACGAATCTGCATTGATGTTGCCAGATATGGAAAAAGAACAAAGAGATGATCCACAGTTGCAATCCCTCATCCGAGATATGGAGAGTGGTTCAGCAACAAAAGGTTCATTAAAGAGATATATCATGATGGATAAATTATTGTATTACTGTGTTGAGGGGGCAGAAATACAATTAAGACTGATGGTTCCAAAAAAATATCAGGACATGGTGCTGCAGCAATTTCACGAGAGCTGTGCGCACTGGGGACCAGATAAGACATACAAGCTCATAACCAACAAGTATCATTGGGTAGGGTTGTACAGGGATGTTTTAAGTCATATTGATAAATGTGTACCATGCAAGGAGAGAATGCTAAAACAACACAGCACTCCATTGCAGGAAATGGATAAGGTGACATATCCATTTCAAAAGGTTGGTATTGACACATGCGGACCTTATCCAACCACACTGCAGGGCAACCGCTATATTTTAACTATAGTTGATATATATAGTGGGTGGCCAGAAGCTTTTGCTATTCCAGATAAATCTGCCGAAACCATTGCCAACATCATTTTGGATGAGCTGATTCCGAGACATTCCTGTCCAGTCACCATAGTGACGGACAATGGGACGGAATTCAAGAATTCAGTAATGGAAACATTATGTCAGAATTTGAATATTAAGCATATTTTGACATCTACTTATCATCCAAAAGGTAATGGGAAAACGGAACGGTTCCACAGAGTCATGAATGATATGTTGTCAAAACAAGCCTCTGCCAGGCTAGAGAGATGGGATTTAAGTCTCCCACAAGTTCTGGCAGCATATAGAGTGGGTGTGAGTGATAGCACTCAATATGCACCGTTTTTCCTTTTGTACACACGTGACCCTGTACTACCTATTGACAATCTTTTACGTCCCAGGAGGAAGTACTTGGGTGATCAACATCATCAACTAGCTTTGGAGCGTCAACATGAGGCCTTCGTCAAAGTAAGACATAATCTCCAGCAAGCTAGAAGCAAGCAGGCATTTTACCATGACAAACGTGCTAGGGATAAAGAATATGAAGTTGGTGACCCGGTGTATCTCTACAACAATCAACGTCAGAGTAAGTTGGAAAAACGTTGGCAGAGTCACTACTGCATTGTCACCAAACATAGTTCTTATACCTACACGATTAAACACCAACTTACAGGCGATGTAAGGAAAGTGCATGCGAAACATCTAGAGAGGGCTAATATATCAGACTGGCCCATGCCTGCTCCTAGAAAAATAAATGACAGAGCCGCTAAGTATGTTGTCCCACCAGTGGTAAGTACCGAAACAGAGCAAGATAGTGAACAAACAGAGCTATACACTCCTCCCGTCGCATCTGATTCAGAGGACAATCTCCCCTTGTCTAAGTTAAGACAACGGTTACGAGATGCTGATAGTTATTCAGATACGGCAGAAATGGTAAGTGACATGAGAAGTGAGAATACGGTAAGTGCCATTTGGATCGAGCAAAAGAAAATTGCTAAGGCACGTGATACATATACGCGTTTACGAGACCAGCGTAAACAAAAGCGTCACAGGGAATAAGGTCAGGAGTAAGAGATTAAGGTTTGATAATCTTCATGAGACGAAATTATCAATTCGATAACAAGGAAACAGTCGACTTGAAATAAAGGTAAGTTGATAATTTAAAGAGAAATAAATTATCAATACGGAATAAAAGGATGATAATAGGGATATCAATAAGAAGGTAAGTTGATAAATTAAAGAGAATAAATTATCAATGAAGGTATATAGTTCTCCCGTGAGCAAGGAGATGTGGATATCAGTTGGGAGTTACGCTGATATGTAATTAAAGTTGATAACTTTCAGGAGAAGAAATTATCAACACATGAGAGAGTTTAAATGGGTTTAATTTTAAGAGAAAAAAAATAAACCAACGTACGAGCATCAGGTAAGAAAAAAAAAAATGTTATTGTGCTACAGTGCTAGAGCTTTGCTAACTCATGGCGGCTGGAGGCATAATAATATTGGTGGCTGCAATGCTCATGGCAGTGATGCCTGACGCATGTGAATCCCAGAAGGTGAGCGAAAACGTGATATTTAGGAAGACAAGAGAAGTATCAATTACACAGGCGCGGTGGTTATTTACATTTGTCATTGACTTGGGAGCATATGAATCATTTGCTAAACAGATAAGAGTGGAATTATTCAAAAGTGAGGAGGTTCTGGAGAATCTTAAGTTAGTTCCAGTTGGACAAGGTCAATTTGAAAAGTTATTGAACAGCTATAGAGAAGAAATCAGTCCATGAAAACTATTTATTATATGACAATGACAGGAATTAAAGAGATTTTGTCATTACGAGAGAAAGCTACCAGACGTACAAAACGAACCTTAGTTCCTCTAGTGGGAAAAGGGTTATCGTTTTTATTTGGCACAGCTACAAAAAGTGATGTAAGAGTAATGAGAAAAGGATTAGAAGTTTTATCTACAAACCAAGAAAGCTTAATTCATGTAATAGAGGACAGTTTATCTATAATCGATATAACGCGAATAGAGCTGACAGAAAATCGACATGCTATTAACAATCTGAGTTTGATAGTAGGGGAATTAGATAAAAAATTCACTGACATCACACAAGGGTTAAAGATGGATTTATTGATCTTAAATGGTGTAGTACAAACACATTCAAGGATAAGTTTGATGATACTTGAAATTAAGGAATCTCTGGATAAAGCACTGTTATATCTAGGAACTATTAAACTACAATTAAATCAACTAGCCTTAGGACATTTATCACCATCCGTGATTTCACCTAAACAATTACAGGACATATTATATGATATTCAGAAACATATTCCAGAATATTTATCTCTACCACAAGATCCCAAAACAATATGGTATTATTATCAATCTTTAACGACTGTGACAATAATTAAGAGAAAGAAATTGCTCACTCTGGTGAGTCTACCTTTGATAGATACAAATTCGCGATATGAATTGTACCAGATTTTTAACTTACCAGTACCGTATAACCTGACGCGGATGACAGCTCAATACGAGCTTGAAACCAATCATCTGGCGGTGAACATTAAACGTACGCAATACATGTTGTTATCTGACACTGATTTCCTCCAATGTGCGGCTCCTCGAACTAGTTTCTGCGCTTTGAGAAAGCCCTCTTTTCCATTACATGATTCTCAGAGATGTGTTACGGCACTTTTCTTAAAAGATGTTGAGAGAATTGAAAATTTTTGTAAAACAATTGTCACTTTAAACAATAAGCTGCCGATAGCACTATATATTTCAGACGGGACATGGGTAGTGATTACAGTAGAACCCATTGTTTTTACGGTTATGTGTGTTGGCAATAAACGCTATCAGACTACAGTTCGTCCAGCTGTATCGTATGTTGCTCTGAACATGTCATGCCATGCTTTCTCTGATCAAATGACTTTACCACCCTATTACTATCACGAATCAGAATATCATTTGAAATCTAGGCAAGTTGACTTACTTCATTTGAAGAAATTTACGGGTGACATTGTGTGGGGACCGCTCGACGAATTAGGTGACGACATAGATCTAATAGATGAAATCAATAGATTACCCAAATTAAATGACATAGATGACATTCCTTTAAGTCAATTGATAGAGAAGTTACATCAGACTAAGATTGTAGCTATGACACCAGTACAGAAACGCCACAGGTATGTTACCTTCACACTGGGAGGATTGATGATTTTGTTAATGACCGGGGTAGGTGCAGTGGGCATAGTATACTGGAGATACCCTGGGATATTAATAAATTGTTTCAAAAAATTGAAAAAACGCAGCCTAGTATTTATAACACCTGCAAGTGCCCAAACATCAAGTGGTGAGAACACGGAGGTGTTGGCGCTGTCTGAGACGGTCAGAGGTCCAATCAGACTGGCTTCCTGATGACTGGATGGTAGTGCACGTGTGTAGGAGACGTCCTACAAGATACATTGATAATCGTGAGATTATATTGATTGTATATAAACTATGTTCCAGAGGCAGAGAATGCTGAGAAGTGTATTTAAATGTAAATTGTAAGTAAAGTATAATATATGATTTTAGAGTGTATTCCACTCAAGACATTGTTCCTGAGAAGAGGATGATATACTTATATATTGGATAAACCTGATATCATAATGACTGTAACTATGCAATAACTATGTTCCAGACACCGTATATGCTGGGAAGTGATGTTTAAAATGTAAATTGTAAGTAAAACATCATATATGATTTTAGAGTGTATTCCACTCAAGACATTGTTCCAGAGAAGAGGATGACAATACATATACATTGTTTAAGTAAAAATAATTTATATTTGTATAAGAAAAATATAGGTGGAAGATGTGCGCACCTCCGAAACTTATATTTTTATTTTTTTATATGATTTTACTAATCATAGGGATTTTAAGGGATTGAAATATGGAATTCAAGCGTGTGAACAAGTTGGATTCCATAGGGGGAGGTATGTAACAATGTAAAGTAACAGGTGGCTAAATTGGGGTTTCGGTAAGTAAAGGGTAGAATAAACATGCTGTCCTGGGCTGTTTACATGTGAACCACATGGTGGAGACGGTACTGCGACAAGTACTAATTGTCATACAGGACGTCCCCTATTTCTAGAGGCCTGTGTGAGTCGGTTCTGGAAAACAGCCCAGGAATGTGAATGTATATCAAAGTAAGGATCCTGATTGGTGGAGATGTCATTTCACCACAGGAAGTGACCGCGCCCGTCGGGATCCGCTATAAAGGAAGGCGCCCACAGCCTTCGAGAGGAAATTCAGAGGGAAATTCAGGGAGAAAGTCAGAGAGAAATTGGGGAGTATTGTAACAGAGACGTTTCGGGTTTGGCTAAGTTTAGTGGGAGTTGCTTCGGTATCTAACATCTTGTAGATCACTGAAGCAACAGCAAAATTACACAACGAGATATAAGTACTAACATCAGTGTACTGAGAAATTGAATGTTTTTTGTTTAATATATATTTTATATATATTCAAGAGTTAATTTAAGTTTATCCACGAGTGTTGTGTTTGCCGTGCCAGAGCATTTGGACAACCGACGATAGCGTGTCAACGTATCACGGATAAGACCCGTTTACATCGGTGCCGTGACCAGGATTTGTGTCACGGATAAAACCAGTTTACAAAAACTACAAGGAAAGCGGTTGAGAATTGACGTCTAAATTGACGTCTAAATGAATAACTTTTAATAATACTCAATCAAATTTCAAACTAATCTCATTGATAACTTTTGCAGTAATTAATCAAACTTCGCCAAATTTACAGGGAAGTTGCTGTAATAACAGCCAATGTTGCCTGCAAAACTACATGAAAAACGGTTGAGAATTGACGTCTGAATTGACGTCTAAATGAATAACTTTTAGTAATAGTCAATCAAATTTCACACCAATCTCATTAATAACTTCTGCAATAATTAATCAAGCTTCACCAAATTTACACGAAAGTTGCCGTAATACCAGCCGATGGTGCCTGCAAAACTACATCGAAAACGCTTTAGAATTGACGTCTGAATTGACGTCTAAATGAATAACTTTTAATAATACTCAATCAAATTTCACACCAATCTCATTAATGACTTTTGCAGTAATTAATCAAACTTCGCCAAATTTACAGGGAAGTTGCCGTAATACCAGCTGATGGTGTCTGCAAAATTACATGGAAAACAGTTGAGAAGTGACGTCTGAATTGACGTTTAAATGAATAACTTTTAATAATACTCAATCAAATTTCACACCAATCTCTTTAATAATTTTTGCAGTAATAAATCAAACTTCGCCAAGTTTACATTAATCAAACTTCGCCAAATTAACAGGGAAGTTGCCGTAGTAACAGCCGATGTTGCCTACAAAACTACATGGAAAACGGTTGAGAATTGACGTCTGAATTGACGTCTAAATGAATAGCTTTTAATAATAGTCAATCAAATTTCACACCAAGCTCATTAATAACTTCTGCAATAGTAAATCAAACTTCGCCAAATTTACACGGAAGTTGCCGTAATACCAGCAAATGGTGCCTGCAAAACTTCATCGAGAACGGTTGAGAATTGACATCTGAATTGACGTCTAAATTAATAACTTTTAATAATACTCAATCAAATTTCACACCAATCTCACTAATAACTTTTGCAGTAATTAATCAAACTTCGCCAAATTTACAGGGAAGTTTCCGTAATAACAGCCGATGTTGCCTGCAAAACTACATGGAAAACGGTTGAGAATTGACGTCTGAATTGACGTCTAAAATGAATAACTTTTAATAATACTCAATCAAATTTCACACCAATCTCATTAATGACTTTTGCAGTAATTAATCAAACTTCGCCAAATTTACAGGGAAGTTGTCGTAATAACAGCCAATGTTGCCTGCAAAACTACATGGCAAACGGTTGAGAATTGACGTTTGAATTGACGTCTAAATGAATAACTTTTAATAATACTCAATCAAATTTCACACCAAGCTCATTAATAACATCTGCAATAATTAATCAAACTTCGCCAAATTTACACGGAAGTTGCCGTAATACCAGCCGATGGTGCCTGCAAAACTACATCGAAAACGGTTGAGAATTGACGTCTGAATTGACGTCTAAATGGATAACTTTTAATAATACTCAATCAAATTTCAAACCAATCTCATTAATAACTTTTGCAGTAATTAATCAAACTTCGCCAAATTTACAGAAAAGTTGACGTAATACCAGCCGAAGGTGTCTGCAAAATTACATGGAAAACAGTGGAGAAGTGACGACTGAATTGACGTTTAAATGAATAACTTTTAATAATACTCAATCAAATTTCACACCAATCTCTTTAATAATTTTTGCAGTAATAAATCAAACTTCGCCAAGTTTACATTAATCAAACTTCGCCAAATTTACTGGGAAGTTGCCGAAATAACAGCCGATGTTGCCTACAAAACTACATGGAAAACGGTTGAGAATTGACGTTTGAATTGACGTCTAAATGAATAACTTTTAATAATACTGAATTAAATTTCACACCAATCTCATTAATAACTCTTGCAGTAATTAATCAAAGTTCGCCAAATATACAGGGAAGTTGCCGTAATAACAGCCGATGTTGCCTGCAAAACTACATGGAAAGCGGTTGAGAATTGACGTCTGAATTGACGTCTAAATGAATAACTTTTAATAATACTCAATCAAATTTCACACTAATCTCATTGATAACTTTTGCAGTAATTAATCAAACTTCGCCAAATTGAACAGGGAATGTGCCGTAATAACAGCCAATGTTGCCTGCAAAACTACATGGAAAACGGTTGAGAATTGACGTCTGAATTGACGTCTAAATGAATAACTTTTAGTAATAGTCAATCAAATTTCACACCAATCTCATTAATAACTTTTGCAGTAATTAATCAAACTTCACCAAATGTACACGGAAGTTGCCGTAATACCAGCAGATGGTGCCTGCAAAACTACATCGAAAACGGTTTAGAATTGACGTCTGAAATGACGTCTAAATGAATAACTTTTAATAATAGTCAATCA
This sequence comes from Flabesymbios commensalis, assembly GCA_964017125.1. NCBI lineage: Eukaryota > Metazoa > Annelida > Polychaeta > Terebellida > Flabelligeridae > Flabesymbios > Flabesymbios commensalis. The sequence goes on from CAXHKU010000361.1 coordinate 107,393, forward strand.
AATTTCACACCAATCTCATTAATGACTTTTGCAGTAATTAATCAAACTTCGCCAAATTTTACAGGAAAGTTGACGTAATACCAGCCGAAGGTGTCTGCAAAATTACATGGAAAACAGTGGAGAAGTGACGTCTGAATTGACGTTTAAATGAATAACTTTTAATAATGCTCAATCAAATTTCACACCAATCTCTTTAATAATTTTTGCAGTAATAAATCAAACTTCGCCAAGTTTACATTAATCAAACTTCGCCAAATTTACTGGGAAGTTGCCGTAATAACAGCCGATGTTGCCTACAAAACTACATGGAAAACGGTTGAGAATTGACGTCTGAATTGACGTCTAAATGTATAACTTTTAGTAATAGTCAATCAAATTTCACACCAAGCTCATTAATAACTTCTGCAATAATTAATCAAACTTCACCAAATTTACACGGAAGTTGCCGTAATACCAGCCGATGGTGCCTGCAAAACTACATCGAAAACGGTTTAGAATTGACGTCTGAATTGACGTCTAAATGAATAACTTTTAATAATACTCAATCAAATTTCACACCAATCTCATTAATGACTTTTGCAGTAATTAATCAAACTTCGCCAAATTTACAGGGAAGTTGCCGTAATACCAGCCGATGGTGTCTGCAAAATTACATGGAAAACAGTTGAGAAGTGACGTCTGAATCGACGTTTAAATGAATAACTTTTAATAATACTCAATCAAATTTCACACCAATCTCTTTAATAATTTTTGCAGTAATTAATCAAACTTCGCCAAATTTACAGGGAAGTTGTCGTAAGAATTGACGTCTGAATTGACGTCTAAATGAATAACTTTTAGTAATAGTCAATCAAATTTCACACCAAGCTCATTAATAACTTCTGCAATAATTAATCAAACTTCACCAAATTTACAAGGAAGTTGCCGTAATACCAGCCGATGGTGCCTGCAAAACTACATCGAAAACGGTTTAGAATTGACGTCTGAATTGACGTCTAAATGAATAACTTTTAATAATACTCAATCAAATTTCACACCAATCTCATTAATGACTTTTGCAGTAATTAATCAAACTTCGCTGAATTTACAGGAAAGGTGACGTAATACCAGCCGAAGGTGTCTGCAAAATTACATGGAAAACAGTGGAGAAGTGACGTCTGAATTGACGTTTAAATGAATAACTTTTAATAATACTCAATCAAATTTCACACCAATCTCTTTAATAATTTTTGCAGTATTAAATCAAACTTCGCCAAGTTTACATTGATCAAACTTCGCCAAATTTACTGGGAAGCTGCCGTAATAACAGCCGATGTTGCCAACAAAACTACATGGAAAACGGTTGAGAATTGACGTCTGAATTGACGTCTAAATGAATAACTTTTAATAATACTGAATCAAATTTCACACCAATCTCATTAATAACTCTTGCAGTAATTAATCAAAGTTCGCCAAATTTACAGGGAAGTTGCCGTAATAACAGCCGATGTTGCCTGCAAAACTACATGGAAAGCGGTTGAGAATTGACGTCTGAATTGACGTCTAAATGAATAACTTTTAATAATACTCAATCAAATTTCCCACTAATCTCATTGATAACTTTTGCAGTAATTAATCAAACTTCACCAAATTTACACGGAAGTTGCCGTAATACCAGCCGATGGTGCCTGCAAAACTACATCGAAAACGGTTCAGAATTGACGTCTGAATTGACGTCTAAATGAATAACTTTTAATAATACTCAATCAAATTTCACACCAATCTCATTAATGACTTTTGCAGTAATTAATCAAACTTCGCCAAATTTACAGGGAAGTTGCCGTAATACCAGCCGATGGTGTCTGCAAATTACATGGAAAACAGTTGAGAAGTGACGTCTGAATTGACGTTTAAATGAATAACTTTTAATAATACTGAATCAAATTTCACACCAATCTCATTAATAACTCTTGCAGTAATTAATCAAAGTTCGCCAAATTTACAGGGAAGTTGCCGTAATAACAGCCAATGTTGCCTGCAAAACTACATGGAAAACGGTTGAGAATTGACGTCTGAATTGACGTCTAAATGAATAACTTTTAGTAATAGTCAATCAAATTTCACACCAAGCTCATTAATAACTTCTGCAATAATTAATCAAACTTCACCAAATTTACACGGAAGATGCCGTAATACCAGCCGATGGTGCCTGCAAAACTACATCGAAAACGGTTTAGAATTGACGTCTGAATTGACGTCTAAATGAATAACTTTTAATAATAGTCAATCAAATTTCACACCAAGCTCATTAATAACATCTGCAATAATTAATCAAACTTCGCCAAATTTACACGGAAGTTGCCGTAATACCAGCCGATGGTGCCTGCAAAACTACATCGAAAACGGTTTAGAATTGACGTCTGAATTGACGTCTAAATGAATAACTTTTAATAATACTCAATCAAATTTCACACCAATCTCATTAATGACTTTTGCAGTAATTAATCAAACTTCGCCAAATTTACAGGGAAGTTGCCGTAATACCAGCCGATGATGTCTGCAAAATAACATGGAAAACAGTTGAGAAGTGACGTCTGAATTGACGTTTAAATGAATAACTTTTTATAATACTCAATCAAATTTCACACCAATCTCTTTAATAATTTTTGCAGTAATAAATCAAACTTCGCCAAGTTTACATTAATCAAACTTCGCCAAATTGAACAGGGAATGTGCCGTAATAACAGCCAATGTTGCCTGCAAGACTACATGAAAAACGGTTGAGAATTGACGTCTGAATTGACGTCTAAATGAATAGCTTTTAATAATAGTCAATCAAATTTCACACCAAGCTCATTAATAACTTCTGCAATAATAAATCAAACTTCGCTGAATTTACAGGAAAGGTGACGTAATACCAGCCGAAGGTGTCTGCAAAATTACATGGAAAACAGTGGAGAAGTGACGTCTGAATTGACGTTTAAATGAATAACTTTTAATAATACTCAATCAAATTTCACACCAATCTCTTTAATAATTTTTGCAGTATTAAATCAAACTTCGCCAAGTTTACATTAATCAAACTTCGCCAAATTTACTGGGAAGCTGCCGTAATAAAAGCCGATGTTGCCAACAAAACTACATGGAAAACGGTTGAGAATTGACGTCTGAATTGACGTCTAAATGAATAACTTTTAAAAATACTGAATCAAATTTCACACCAATCTCATTAATAACTCTTGCGGTAATTAATCAAAGTTCGCCAAATTTACAGGGAAGTTGCCGTAATAACAGCCGATGTTGCCTGCAAAACTACATGGAAAGCGGTTGAGAATTGACGTCTGAATTGACGTCTAAATGAATAACTTTTAATAATACTCAATCAAATTTCCCACTAATCTCATTGATAACTTTTGCAGTAATTAATCAAACTTCACCAAATTTACACGGAAGTTGCCGTAATACCAGGCGATGGTGTCTGCAAAATTACATGGAAAACAGTTGAGAAGTGACGTCTGAATTGACGTTTAAATGAATAACTTTTAATAATACTGAATCAAATTTCACACCAATCTCATTAATAACTCTTGCAGTAATTAATCAAAGTTCGCCAAATTTACAGGGAAGTTGCCGTAATAACAGCCAATGTTGCCTGCAAAACTAGATGGAAAACGGTTGAGAATTGACGTCTGAATTGACGTCTAAATGAATAACTTTTAGTAATAGTCAATCAAATTTCACACCAAGCTCATTAATAACTTCTGCAATAATTAATCAAACTTCACCAAATTTACACGGAAGTTGCCGTAATACCAGCCGATGGTGCCTGCAAAACTACAGCGAAAACGGTTTAGAATTGACGTCTGAATTGACGTCTAAATGAATAACTTTTAATAATACTCAATCAAATTTCACACCAATCTCATTAATGACTTTTGCAGTAATTAATCAAACTTCGCCAAATTTACAGGGAAGTTGCCGTAATACCAGCCGATGATGTCTGCAAAATAACATGGAAAACAGTTGAGAAGTGACGTCTGAATTGACGTTTAAATGAATAACTTTTAATAATACTCAATCAAATTTCACACCAATCTCTTTAATAATTTTTGCAGTAATAAATCAAACTTCGCCAAGTTTACATTAATCAAACTTCGCCAAATTTACTGGGAAGTTGCCGTTGTAACAGCCGATGTTGCCTACAAAACTACATGAAAAACGGTTGAGAATTGACGTCTGAATTGACGTCTAAATGAATAGCTTTTAATAATAGTCAATCAAATTTCACACCAAGCTCATTAATAACTTCTGCAATAATAAATCAAACTTCGCCAAATTTACACGGAAGTTGCCGTAATACCAGCCGATGGTGCCTGCAAAACTTCATCGAGAACGGTTGAGAATTGACGTCTGAATTGACGTCTAAATTAATAACTTTTAATAATACTCAATCAAATTTCTCACCAATCTCATTAATAACTTTTGCAGTAATTAATCAAACTTTGCCAATTTTACAGGGAAGTTTCCGTAATAACAGACGATGTTGCCTGCAAAACTACATGGAAAACGGTTGAGAATTGACGTCTGAATTGACGTCTAAAATGAATAACTTTTCATAATACTCAATCAAATTTCACACCAATCTCATTAATGACTTTTGCAGTAATTAATCAAACTTCGCCAAATTTACAGGGAAGTTGTCGTAATAACAGCGAATGCTTCCTGCAAAACTACTTGACAAACGGTTGAGAATTGACGTTTGAATTGACGTCTAAATGAATAACTTTTAGTAATAGTCAATCAAATTTCACACCAAGCTCATTAATAACTTCTGCAATAATTAATCAAACTTCTCCAAATTTACACGGAAGTTGCCGTAATACCAGCCGATCGTGCCTGCAAAACTACAGCGAAAACGGTTTAGAATTGACGTCTGAATTGACGTCTAAATGAATAACTTTTAATAATACTCAATCAAATTTCACACCAATCTCATTAATGACTTTTGCAGTAATTAATCAAACTTCGCCAAATTTACAGGGAAGTTGCCGTAATACCAGCCGATGATGTCTGCAAAATAACATGGAAAACAGTTGAGAAGTGACGTCTGAATTGACGTTTAAATGAATAACTTTTAATAATACTCAATCAAATTTCACACCAATCTCTTTAATAATTTTTGCAGTAATAAATCAAACTTCGCCAAGTTTACATTAATCAAACTTCGCCAAATTTACTGGGAAGTTGCCGTTGTAACAGCCGATGTTGCCTACAAAACTACATGAAAAACGGTTTAGAATTGACGTCTGAATTGACGTCTAAATGAATAACTTTTAATAATACTCAATCAAATTTCACACCAATCTCATTAATGACTTTTGCAGTAATTAATCAAACTTCGCCAAATTTACAGGGAAGTTGCCGTAATACCAGCCGATGATGTCTGCAAAATAACATGGAAAACAGTTGAGAAGTGACGTCTGAATTGACGTTTAAATGAATAACTTTTAATAATACTCAATCAAATTTCACACCAATCTCTTTAATAATTTTTGCAGTAATAAATCAAACTTCGCCAAGTTTACATTAATCAAACTTCGCCAAATTTACTGGGAAGTTGCCGTTGTAACAGCCGATGTTGCCTACAAAACTACATGAAAAACGGTTGAGAATTGACGTCTGAATTGACGTCTAAATGAATAGCTTTTAATAATAGTCAATCAAATTTCACACCAAGCTCATTAATAACTTCTGCAATAATAAATCAAACTTCGCCAAATTTACACGGAAGTTGCCGTAATACCAGCCGATGGTGCCTGCAAAACTTCATCGAGAACGGTTGAGAATTGACGTCTGAATTGACGTCTAAATTAATAACTTTTAATAATACTCAATCAAATTTCTCACCAATCTCATTAATAACTTTTGCAGTAATTAATCAAACTTTGCCAATTTTACAGGGAAGTTTCCGTAATAACAGACGATGTTGCCTGCAAAACTACATGGAAAACGGTTGAGAATTGACGTCTGAATTGACGTCTAAAATGAATAACTTTTCATAATACTCAATCAAATTTCACACCAATCTCATTAATGACTTTTGCAGTAATTAATCAAACTTCGCCAAATTTACAGGGAAGTTGTCGTAATAACAGCGAATGCTTCCTGCAAAACTACTTGACAAACGGTTGAGAATTGACGTTTGAATTGACGTCTAAATGAATAACTTTTAGTAATAGTCAATCAAATTTCACACCAAGCTCATTAATAACTTCTGCAATAATTAATCAAACTTCACCAAATTTACACGGAAGTTGCCGTAATACCAGCCGATCGTGCCTGCAAAACTACAGCGAAAACGGTTTAGAATTGACGTCTGAATTGACGTCTAAATGAATAACTTTTAATAATACTCAATCAAATTTCACACCAATCTCATTAATGACTTTTGCAGTAATTAATCAAACTTCGCCAAATTTACAGGGAAGTTGCCGTAATACCAGCCGATGATGTCTGCAAAATAACATGGAAAACAGTTGAGAAGTGACGTCTGAATTGACGTTTAAATGAATAACTTTTAATAATACTCAATCAAATTTCACACCAATCTCTTTAATAATTTTTGCAGTAATAAATCAAACTTCGCCAAGTTTACATTAATCAAACTTCGCCAAATTTACTGGGAAGTTGCCGTTGTAACAGCCGATGTTGCCTACAAAACTACATGAAAAACGGTTGAGAATTGACGTCTGAATTGACGTCTAAATGAATAGCTTTTAATAATAGTCAATCAAATTTCACACCAAGCTCATTAATAACTTCTGCAATAATAAATCAAACTTCGCCAAATTTACACGGAAGTTGCCGTAATACCAGCCGATGGTGCCTGCAAAACTTCATCGAGAACGGTTGAGAATTGACGTCTGAATTGACGTCTAAATTAATAACTTTTAATAATACTCAATCAAATTTCTCACCAATCTCATTAATAACTTTTGCAGTAATTAATCAAACTTTGCCAAATTTACACGGAAGTTGCCGTAATACCAGCCGATGGTGCCTGCAAAATTACATGGAAAACAGTTTAGAAGTGACGTCTGAATTGACGTTTAAATGAATAACTTTTAATAATACTCAATCAAATTTCACACCAATCTCTTTAATAATTTTTGCAGTAATAAATCAAACTTCGCCAAGTTTACATTAATCAAACTTCGCCAAATTAACAGGGAAGTTGCCGTAGTAACAGCCGATGTTGCCTACTAAACTACATGGAAAACGGTTGAGAATTGACGTCTGAATTGACGTCTAAAATGAATAACTTTTCATAATACTCAATCAAATTTCACACCAATCTCATTAATGACTTTTGCAGTAATTAATCAAACTTCGCCAAATTTACAGGGAAGTTGTCGTAATAACAGCGAATGCTTCCTGCAAAACTACATGACAAACGGTTGAGAATTGACGTTTGAATTGACGTCTAAATGAATAACTTTTAATAATAGTCAATCAAATTTCACACCAAGCTCATTAATAACTTCTGCAATAATAAATCAAACTTCGCCAAATTTACACGGAAGTTGCCGTAATACCAGCCGATGTTGCCTACAAAACTACATGGAAAACGGTTGAGAATTGACGTCTGAATTGACGTCTAAATGAATAACTTTTAATAATACTGAATCAAATTTCACACCAATCTCATTAATAACTCTTGCAGTAATTAATCAAAGTTCGCCAAATTTACAGGGAAGTTGCCATAATAACAGCCGATGTTGCCTGCAAAACTAAGTGGAAAGCGGTTGAGAATTGACGTCTGAATTGACGTCTAAATGAATAACTTTTAATAATACTCAATCAAATTTCACACTAATCTCATTGATAACTTTTGCAGTAATTAATCAAACTTCGCCAAATTGAACAGGGAAGTTGTCGTAATAACAGCCAATGTTGCCTGCAAAACTACATGGGAAACGGTTGAGAATTGACGTCTGAATTGACGTCTAAATGAATAACTTTTAGTAATAGTCAATCAAATTTCACACCAGTCTCATTAATAAGTTTTGCAGTAATTAATCAAACTTCACTAAATTTACACGGAAGTTGCCGTAATACCAGCCGATGGTGCCTGCAAAACTACATCGAAAACGGTTTAGAATTGACGTCTGAATTGACGTCTAAATGAATAACTTTTAATAATACTCAATCAAATTTCACACCAATCTCATTAATGACTTTTGCAGTAATTAATCAAACTTCGCCAAATTTACAGGAAAGTTGACGTAATACCAGCCGAAGGTGTCTGCAAAATTACATGGAAAACAGTGGAGAAGTGACGTCTGAATTGACGTTTAAATGAATAACTTTTAATAATACTCAATCAAATTTCACACCAATCTCTTTAATAATTTTTGCAGTAATAAATCAAACTTCGCCAAGTTTACATTAATCAAACTTCGCCAAATTTACTGGGAAGTTGCCGTAATAACAGCCGATGTTGCCTACAAAACTACATGGAAAACGGTTAAGAATTGACGTCTGAATTGACGTCTAAATGAATAACTTTTAATAATACTGAATCAAATTTCACACCAATCTCATTAATAACTCTTGCAGTAATTAATCAAAGTTCGCCAAATTAACAGGGAAGTTGCCGTAATAACAGTCGATGTTGCCTGCAAAACTACATGGAAAGCGGTTGAGAATTGACGTCTGAACTGACGTCTAAATGAATAACTTTTAATAATACTCAATCAAATTTCACACTAATCTCATTGATAACTTTTGCAGTAATTAATCAAACTTTGCCAAATTTACAGGGAAGTTGCCGTAATAACAGCCAATGTTGCCTGCAAAACTGCATGGAAAACGGTTGAGAATTGACGTCTGAATTGACGTCTAAATGAATAACTTTTAGTAATAGTCAATCAAATTTCACACCAAGCTCATTATTAACTTCTGCAATAATTAATCAAACTTCACCAAATTTACACGGAAGTTGCCCTAATACCAGCCGATGGTGCCTGCAAAACTACATCGAAAACGGTTTAGAATTGACGTCTAAATTGACGTCTAAATGAATAACTTTTAATAATACTCAATCAAATTTCACACCAATCTCATTAATGACTTTTGCAGTAATTAATCAAACTTCGCCAAATTTACACGGAAGTTGCCGTAATACCAGCCGATGGTGCCTGCAAAATTACATGGAAAACAGTTTAGAAGTGACGTCTGAATTGACGTTTAAATGAATAACTTTTAATAATACTCAATCAAATTTCACACCAATCTCTTTAATAATTTTTGCAGTAATAAATCAAACTTCGCCAAGTTTACATTAATCAAACTTCGCCAAATTAACAGGGAAGTTGCCGTAGTAACAGCCGATGTTGCCTACTAAACTACATGGAAAACGGTTGAGAATTGACGTCTGAATTGACGTCTAAATGAATAGCTTTTAATAATAGTCTATCAAACTTCACACCAAGCTCATTAATAACTTCTGCAATAATAAAGCAAACTTCGCCAAATTTACACGGAAGTTGCCGTAATACCAGCCGATGGTGCCTGCAAAACTACATCGAGAACGGTTGAGAATTGACGTCTGAATTGACGTCTAAGTGAATAACTTTTAATAATACTCAATCAAATTTCACACCAAGCTCATTAATAACTTCTGCAATAATTAATCAAACTTCGCCAAATTTACACGGAAGTTGCCGTAATACCAGCCGACGTTGTCTGCAAAACTACACGGAAAACGGTTGAGAATTGACGTCTGAATTGACGTCTAAATGAATAACTTTTAATAATAGTCAATCAAATTTCACACCAAGCTCATTAATAACTTCTGCAATAATAAATCAAACTTCGCCAAATTTACACGGAAGTTGCCGTAATACCAGCCGATGGTGCCTGCAAAACTACATCGAGAACGGTTGAGAATTGACGTCTGAATTGACGTCTAAAATAAATAACTTTTAATAATACTCAATCAAATTTAACACCAATCTCATTAATAACTTTTGCAGTAATTAATTAAACATCGCCAAATTTACAGGGAAGTTGCCGTAATAACAGCCAATTTCGTCTGCAAAACTACATGGCAAACGGTTCAGAATTGACGTTTGAATTGACGTCTAAATGAATAACTTTTAATAATACTCAATCAAATTTCACACCAATCTCATTAATGACTTTTGCAGTAATTAATCAAACTTCGCCAAATTTACAGGGCAGTTGCCGTAATGCCAGCCGATGGTGCCTGCAAAATTACATGGAAAACGGTTGAGAATTGACGTCTGAATTGACGTCTAAGTGAATAACTTTTAATAATACTCAATCAAATTTCACACTAATTTCATTAATAACTTTTTCAGTGATTATTCAAACTTCGCCAAATTTACAGGGAAGTTGCCGTAATAACAGCCGATGGTGCCTGCAAAACTACATCATAAACGGTTCAGAATTGACCTCTGAATTGACGTCTAAATGAATAACTTTTACTAATACTCAATCAAATTTCACACCAATCTCATTAATAACTTTTGCAGTAATTAATCAAACTTCGCCAAATTTACAGGGAAGTTGCCGTAATACCAGCCGATGGTGCCTGCAAAACTTCATGGAAAACTGTTGAAAATTGACGTCTGAATTGACGTCTAAATGAATAACTTTTAATAATACTCAATCAAATTTCACACCAATCTCATTAATGTCTTTTGCAGTAATTAATCAAACTTTGCCAAATTTACAGGGAAGTTGCCGTAATACCAGCCGATGGTGTCTGCAAAATCACATGGAAAACAGTTGAGAAGTGACGTCTGAATTGACGTTTAAATGAATAACTTTTAATAATACTCAATCAAATTTCACACCAATCTCTTTAATAATTTTTGCAGTAATAAATCAAACTTCGCCAAGTTTACATTAATCAAACTTCGCCAAATTTACTGGGAAGTTGCCGTTGTAACAGCCGATGTTGCCTACAAAACTACATGAAAAACGGTTGAGAATTGACGTCTGAATTGACGTCTAAATGAATAGCTTTTAATAATAGTCAATCAAATTTCACACCAAGCTCATTAATAACTTCTGCAATAATAAATCAAACTTCGCCAAATTTACACGGAAGTTGCCGTAATACCAGCCGATGGTGCCTGCAAAACTTCATCGAGAACGGTTGAGAATTGACGTCTGAATTGACGTCTAAATTAATAACTTTTAATAATACTCAATCAAATTTCTCACCAATCTCATTAATAACTTTTGCAGTAATTAATCAAACTTTGCCAATTTTACAGGGAAGTTTCCGTAATAACAGACGATGTTGCCTGCAAAACTACATGGAAAACGGTTGAGAATTGACGTCTGAATTGACGTCTAAAATGAATAACTTTTCATAATACTCAATCAAATTTCACACCAATCTCATTAATGACTTTTGCAGTAATTAATCAAACTTCGCCAAATTTACAGGGAAGTTGTCGTAATAACAGCGAATGCTTCCTGCAAAACTACGTGACAAACGGTTGAGAATTGACGTTTGAATTGACGTCTAAATGAATAACTTTTAATAATAGTCAATCAAATTTCACACCAAGCTCATTAATAACTTCTGCAATAATAAATCAATCTTCGCCAAATTTACACGGAAGTTGCCGTAATACCAGCCGATGTTGCCTACAAAACTACATGGAAAACGGTTGAGAATTGACGTCTGAATTGACGTCTAAATGAATAACTTTTAATAATACTGAATCAAATTTCACACCAATCTCATTAATAACTCTTGCAGTAATTAATCAAAGTTCGCCAAATTTACAGGGAAGTTGCCGTAATAACAGCCGATGTTGCCTGCAAAACTACATGGAAAGCGGTTGAGAATTGACGTCTGAATTGACGTCTAAATGAATAACTTTTAATAATACTCAATCAAATTTCCCACTAATCTCATTGATAACTTTTGCAGTAATTAATCAAACTTCACCAAATTTACACGGAAGTTGCCGTAATACCAGCCGATGGTGTCTGCAAAATTACATGGAAAACAGTTGAGAAGTGACGTCTGAATTGACGTTTAAATGAATTACTTTTAATAATACTGAATCAAATTTCACACCAATCTCATTAATAACTCTTGCAGTAATTAATCAAAGTTCGCCAAATTTACAGGGAAGTTGCCGTAATAACAGCCAATGTTGCCTGCAAAACTACATGGAAAACGGTTGAGAATTGACGTCTGAATTGACGTCTAAATGAATAACTTTTAGTAATAGTCAATCAAATTTCACACCAAGCTCATTAATAACTTCTGCAATAATTAATCAAACTTCACCAAATTTACACGGAAGTTGCCGTAATACCAGCCGATGGTGCCTGCAAAACTACAGCGAAAGCGGTTTAGAATTGACGTCTGAATTGACGTCTAAATGAATAACTTTTAATAATACTCAATCAAATTTCACACCAATCTCATTAATGACTTTTGCAGTAATTAATCAAACTTCGCCAAATTTACAGGGAAGTTGCCGTAATACCAGCCGATGATGTCTGCAAAATAACATGGAAAACAGTTGAGAAGTGACGTCTGAATTGACGTTTAAATGAATAACTTTTAATAATACTCAATCAAATTTCACACCAATCTCTTTAATAATTTTTGCAGTAATAAATCAAACTTCGCCAAGTTTACATTAATCAAACTTCGCCAAATTAACAGGGAAGTTGCCGTAGTAACAGCCGATGTTGCCTACTAAACTACATGGAAAACGGTTGAGAATTGACGTCTGAATTGACGTCTAAATGAATAGCTTTTAATAATAGTCTATCAAACTTCACACCAAGCTCATTAATAACTTCTGCAATAATAAAGCAAACTTCGCCAAATTTACACGGAAGTTGCCGTAATACCAGCCGATGGTGCCTGCAAAACTACATCGAGAACGGTTGAGAATTGACGTCTGAATTGACGTCTAAGTGAATAACTTTTAATAATACTCAATCAAATTTCACACCAAGCTCATTAATAACTTCTGCAATAATTAATCAAACTTCGCCAAATTTACACGGAAGTTGCCGTAATACCAGCCGACGTTGTCTGCAAAACTACACGGAAAACGGTTGAGAATTGACGTCTGAATTGACGTCTAAATGAATAACTTTTAATAATAGTCAATCAAATTTCACACCAAGCTCATTAATAACTTCTGCAATAATAAATCAAACTTCGCCAAATTTACACGGAAGTTGCCGTAATACCAGCCGATGGTGCCTGCAAAACTACATCGAGAACGGTTGAGAATTGACGTCTGAATTGACGTCTAAAATAAATAACTTTTAATAATACTCAATCAAATTTAACACCAATCTCATTAATAACTTTTGCAGTAATTAATTAAACATCGCCAAATTTACAGGGAAGTTGCCGTAATAACAGCCAATTTCGTCTGCAAAACTACATGGCAAACGGTTCAGAATTGACGTTTGAATTGACGTCTAAATGAATAACTTTTAATAATACTCAATCAAATTTCACACCAATCTCATTAATGACTTTTGCAGTAATTAATCAAACTTCGCCAAATTTACAGGGCAGTTGCCGTAATGCCAGCCGATGGTGCCTGCAAAATTACATGGAAAACAGTTGAGAATTGACGTCTGAATTGACGTCTAAATGAATAACTTTTAATAATACTCAATCAAATTTCACACTAATTTCATTAATAACTTTTTCAGTGATTATTCAAACTTCGCCAAATTTACAGGGAAGTTGCCGTAATAACAGCCGATGGTGTCTGCAAAATCACATGGAAAACAGTTGAGAAGTGACGTCTGAATTGACGTTTAAATGAATAACTTTTAATAATACTCAATCAAATTTCACACCAATCTCTTTAATAATTTTTGCAGTAATAAATCAAACTTCGCCAAGTTTACATTAATCAAACTTCGCCAAATTTACTGGGAAGTTGCCGTTGTAACAGCCGATGTTGCCTACAAAACTACATGAAAAACGGTTGAGAATTGACGTCTGAATTGACGTCTAAATGAATAGCTTTTAATAATAGTCAATCAAATTTCACACCAAGCTCATTAATAACTTCTGCAATAATAAATCAAACTTCGCCAAATTTACTCGGAAGTTGCCGTAATACCAGCCGATGGTGCCTGCAAAACTTCATCGAGAACGGTTGAGAATTGACGTCTGAATTGACGTCTAAATTAATAACTTTTAATAATACTCAATCAAATTTCTCACCAATCTCATTAATAACTTTTGCAGTAATTAATCAAACTTTGCCAATTTTACAGGGAAGTTTCCGTAATAACAGACGATGTTGCCTGCAAAACTACATGGAAAACGGTTGAGAATTGACGTCTGAATTGACGTCTAAAATGAATAACTTTTCATAATACTCAATCAAATTTCACACCAATCTCATTAATGACTTTTGCAGTAATTAATCAAACTTCGCCAAATTTACAGGGAAGTTGTCGTAATAACAGCGAATGCTTCCTGCAAAACTACGTGACAAACGGTTGAGAATTGACGTTTGAATTGACGTCTAAATGAATAACTTTTAATAATAGTCAATCAAATTTCACACCAAGCTCATTAATAACTTCTGCAATAATAAATCAAACTTCGCCAAATTTACACGGAAGTTGCCGTAATACCAGCCGATGTTGCCTACAAAACTACATGGAAAACGGTTGAGAATTGACGTCTGAATTGACGTCTAAATGAATAACTTTTAATAATACTGAATCAAATTTCACACCAATCTCATTAATAACTCTTGCAGTAATTAATCAAAGTTCGCCAAATTTACAGGGAAGTTGCCGTAATAACAGCCGATGTTGCCTGCAAAACTACATGGAAAGCGGTTGAGAATTGACGTCTGAATTGACGTCTAAATGAATAACTTTTAATAATACTCAATCAAATTTCCCACTAATCTCATTGATAACTTTTGCAGTAATTAATCAAACTTCACCAAATTTACACGGAAGTTGCCGTAATACCAGCCGATGGTGTCTGCAAAATTACATGGAAAACAGTTGAGAAGTGACGTCTGAATTGACGTTTAAATGAATTACTTTTAATAATACTGAATCAAATTTCACACCAATCTCATTAATAACTCTTGCAGTAATTAATCAAAGTTCGCCAAATTTACAGGGAAGTTGCCGTAATAACAGCCAATGTTGCCTGCAAAACTACATGGAAAACGGTTGAGAATTGACGTCTGAATTGACGTCTAAATGAATAACTTTTAGTAATAGTCAATCAAATTTCACACCAAGCTCATTAATAACTTCTGCAATAATTAATCAAACTTCACCAAATTTACACGGAAGTTGCCGTAATACCAGCCGATGGTGCCTGCAAAACTACAGCGAAAGCAGTTTAGAATTGACGTCTGAATTGACGTCTAAATGAATAACTTTTAATAATACTCAATCAAATTTCACACCAATCTCATTAATGACTTTTGCAGTAATTAATCAAACTTCGCCAAATTTACAGGGAAGTTGCCGTAATACCAGCCGATGATGTCTGCAAAATAACATGGAAAACAGTTGAGAAGTGACGTCTGAATTGACGTTTAAATGAATAACTTTTAATAATACTCAATCAAATTTCACACCAATCTCTTTAATAATTTTTGCAGTAATAAATCAAACTTCGCCAAGTTTACATTAATCAAACTTCGCCAAATTTACTGGGAAGTTGCCGTTGTAACAGCCGATGTTGCCTACAAAACTACATGAAAAACGGTTGAGAATTGACGTCTGAATTGACGTCTAAATGAATAGCTTTTAATAATAGTCAATCAAATTTCACACCAAGCTCATTAATAACTTCTGCAATAATAAATCAAACTTCGCCAAATTTACACGGAAGTTGCCGTAATACCAGCCGATGGTGCCTGCAAAACTTCATCGAGAACGGTTGAGAATTGACGTCTGAATTGACGTCTAAATTAATAACTTTTAATAATACTCAATCAAATTTCTCACCAATCTCATTAATAACTTTTGCAGTAATTAATCAAACTTTGCCAATTTTACAGGGAAGTTTCCGTAATAACAGACGATGTTGCCTGCAAAACTACATGGAAAACGGTTGAGAATTGACGTCTGAATTGACGTCTAAAATGAATAACTTTTCATAATACTCAATCAAATTTCACACCAATCTCATTAATGACTTTTGCAGTAATTAATCAAACTTCGCCAAATTTACAGGAAAGTTGACGTAATACCAGCCGAAGGTGTCTGCAAAATTACATGGAAAACAGTGGAGAAGTGACGTCTGAATTGACGTTTAAATGAATAACTTTTAATAATACTCAATCAAATTTCACACCAATCTCTTTAATAATTTTTGCAGTAATAAATCAAACTTCGCCAAGTTTACATTAATCAAACTTCGCCAAATTTACTGGGAAGTTGCCGTAATAACAGCCGATGTTGCCTACAAAACTACATGGAAAACGGTTAAGAATTGAGGTCTGAATTGACGTCTAAATGAATAACTTTTAATAATACTGAATCAAATTTCACACCAATCTCATTAATAACTCTTGCAGTAATTAATCAAAGTTCGCCAAATTTACAGGAAGTTGCCGTAATAACAGTCGATGTTGCCTGCAAAAGTACATGGAAAGCGGTTGAGAATTGACGTCTGAATTGACGTCTAAATGAATAACTTTTAATAATACTCAATCAAATTTCACACTAATCTCATTGATAACTTTTGCAGTAATTAATCAAACTTTGCCAAATTTACAGGGAAGTTGCCGTAATAACAGCCAATGTTGCCTGCAAAACTACATGGAAAACGGTTGAGAATTGACGTCTGAATTGACGTCTAAGTGAATAACTTTTAGTAATAGTCAATCAAATTTCACACCAAGCTCATTATTAACTTCTGCAATAATTAATCAAACTTCACCAAATTTACACGGAAGTTGCCGTAATACCAGCCGATGGTGCCTGCAAAACTACATCGAAAACGGTTTAGAATTGACGTCTAAATTGACGTCTAAATAAATAACTTTTAATAATACTCAATCAAATTTCACACCAATCTCATTAATGACTTTTGCAGTAAATTAATCAAACTTCGCCAAATTTACACGGAAGTTGCCGTAATACCAGCCGATGGTGCCTGCAAAATTACATGGAAAACAGTTTAGAAGTGACGTCTGAATTGACGTTTAAATGAATAACTTTTAATAATACTCAATCAAATTTCAAACCAATCTCTTTAATAATTTTTGCAGTAATAAATCAAACTTCGCCAAGTTTACATTAATCAAACTTCGCCAAATTAACAGGGAAGTTGCCGCAGTAACAGCCGATGTTGCCTACTAAACTACATGGAAAACGGTTGAGAATTGACGTCTGAATTGACGTCTAAATGAATAGCTTTTAATAATAGTCTATCAAACTTCACACCAAGCTCATTAATAACTTCTGCAATAATAAAGCAAACTTCGCCAAATTTACACGGAAGTTGCCGTAATACCAGCCGATGGTGCCTGCAAAACTACATCGAGAACGGTTGAGAATTGACGTCTGAATTGACGTCTAAGTGAATAACTTTTAATAATACTCAATCAAATTTCACACCATGCTCATTAATAACTTCTGCAATAATTAATCAAACTTCGCCAAATTTACACGGAAGTTGCCGTAATACCAGCCGACGTTGTCTGCAAAACTACACGGAAAACGGTTGAGAATTGACGTCTGAATTGACGTCTAAATGAATAACTTTTAATAATAGTCAATCAAATTTCACACCAAGCTCATTAATAACTTCTGCAATAATAAATCAAACTTCGCCAAATTTACACGGAAGTTGCCGTAATACCAGCCGATGGTGCCTGCAAAACTACATCGAGAACGGTTGAGAATTGACGTCTGAATTGACGTCTAAAATAAATAACTTTTAATAATACTCAATCAAATTTAACACCAATCTCATTAATAACTTTTGCAGTAATTAATTAAACATCGCCAAATTTACAGGGAAGTTGCCGTAATAACAGCCAATTTCGTCTGCAAAACTACATGGCAAACGGTTCAGAATTGACGTTTGAATTGACGTCTAAATGAATAACTTTTAATAATACTCAATCAAATTTCACACCAATCTCATTAATGACTTTTGCAGTAATTAATCAAACTTCGCCAAATTTACAGGGCAGTTGCCGTAATGCCAGCCGATGGTGCCTGCAAAATTACATGGAAAACGGTTGAGAATTGACGTCTGAATTGACGTCTAAATGAATAACTTTTAATAATACTCAATCAAATTTCACACTAATTTCATTAATAACTTTTTCAGTGATTATTCAAACTTCGCCAAATTTACAGGGAAGTTGCCGTAATAACAGCCGATGGTGCCTGCAAAACTACATCATAAACGGTTCAGAATTGACCTCTGAATTGACGTCTAAATGAATAACTTTTACTAATACTCAATCAAATTTCACACCAATCTCATTAATAACTTTTGCAGTAATTAATCAAACTTCGCCAAATTTACAGGGAAGTTGCCGTAATACCAGCCGATGGTG